>SEYY01019250.1:0-50000 GCA_009176605.1 Armadillidium nasatum | reverse complement strand
TGATTGGAGAGGGGAGCGTAAAAGTAACAAAACAGACAGACAGGGTTTTGGGCTACAAATATATATAGTTGCTATGGCTGAAATTAGTATGTGCAAGTGTGCTAGAACCACCTTCGCAGGCAATTGCAATGGTAAGATTAGCACTGGTTCACTAGGAGCAGCTTAACAGTTCAGTGATTTGTGAAACAAACTATGGTCTCCTCATATAATAAAACATTGGAGAAGGTTAAGTTGTATCTAAAAGCATCAGTAACAGGATCTAGTGCTATGATAACATCCAATGATTATGGGCAGTGACTGGTGAGTGAAGGTAAAGATGAATTATTTTCCACAAAACCTTACAGATCCATGATAAAGATGTGAATGAAGTCACTGTGAATGCATTGTTCCTAAAGTACTGCCCCCTAGTTCTAATGTTGATCCACTGACAACAAACACAGGTGACCTTAAAAAACTTCTCCCAATTAACTTTGGCACATTCCAGCAACCACAAAGGCAAATCGGATTGATTACGCGATGAGAATATATGCATTTGTTACCTCTAATTGGGTATAATAAGAGGTTAAGTCAGCAGTTGGCGAAAATTAATTCCTTGGAAAGGAAGAAAGAAACGAATGTATCCTATTGAAAAGAGATCCAGTCTAACTTGATGTAAATGTCTACCGCAGTATGGCTTTTGTGAAAAACTGTGACACCATAAACGGTTATTAGGTAGTTGTTACTGACACTGAGAGGAAATATACTGACATAATTGGATCAATAATCAATAATCAAGGGCAGGAAAATGCCATCACTTGAGGGAATATGAATAGCAAACCATTCATATGTAGAAAGACAGTGCTAAAACAACAAAAGGAGAAGGATTCAATTATGTTCAAAAGCTCATCCACATTTGGGGAGGAAATAATCACCCCACAATGGGTGATGGAGGCTGGTCCCACTAAACAAGTATAAAGGATGGGAGTTGCTAAAATAGCATGAAAAGGCCCTCATTAAAGAATTTACAACTGGGGCAAAGTAGATTGAATATAACAAATGCAGCAGAGTCATACACATGCAGCCTATATGTAAATAACTTGTAAGGGTACACTAGTGTAAAGAACCGATTTGTGATATGTCCTTTCAAACTATCTCTGATAACGAGCTGTAACGTATGAATAGCATATCGCATGTGTTCTATTTTTACAGCAGTGAAAGCAGATTCCACATCTTTATTTAATTCAATCTCTAAACTACCTTCATAATTTTCTGGGTCAGTGAAACAGATTTCGGATTTACAATCTAAATTCATATTATCTATTTCAGAGGAGTCTACATTGAGTTTATCTATTGCACTTATCATGTTGGATGCATTATCCATTACAACTGCTAAAATTTGTTCTTTAATAACCTGACTTTTTGAGAACTTCCTCAATTAGATTTCATATAAATTATGATATGTTGTGCTTGCGTTTCTCGGACGGCTAAAGAACGTGTTATTTCATTATTTGAGTTTAATTGGACATTACAAAATAATTTATTCACCCATTTTCAGAAGGAAAAAAAATCCCCATGGAGCATTTGTTTAACACTTTTTTTCTGCCTTTCAGCTTCACTTATTACCATTTTTCTGACATCATGCCTTCCATGTAAATGCCTAACTTTTTTGGCTAATTCTCCAATTAATCCAGTAAATGCTGGAGAGGAAAAGAATTTTAAGGTTTCTCCTTCATTTACAACCATTTGGATAATATGCATTTTAAATTTTTCAGCCATCATTTATATCGTCACCTTTTGACTTGTTACAAATCTTGAAATAGAAGGTTGTATACATGAAGTGTTTTGGGTATCTGGTGTAACCTTACTTTGGTTTTCTTCTACTATTTTAAAGATTTCAAGATGATGTTTTTTTGCAAATAGAGTTTTAAATTAGATGTCTTAGCACTTATTTTCAATTCACAGATGACTTCATCTATTTCAATTTGACAAAGCAAAAAATATTTTCAAGATTTTTTTTTTTTTTTTTTTAAATTTATAATGTTTTTTGAGTCCTGAAATACAAAAACACTGATTCTTCAAACACTGCAGTATAGGAATATAACAATAAAGCTTATGAAACGAACATATGAGTACTTGGCAAAATGAATGGAAATAATAATATAAAATCACAAGAGTGTACTCAATCAACAAGATAGGTCAGATTCCATAGGTCATAATCCACCACTGTAGTAGTTACGCTTTTATAGATAAGGATTCCCTCCCCGAAACATTGTACCCTGTCCCCATTCATACACCACACAAAGCGATCATGATGCTCAGAATTATAAACCCAAGTGTAAAACTACCTCTCAGTGGTAAGCCGATGTACGTGTTCCCTAGAATAGGCAGCCTGGTCAAAGGCAAAAGAATCAATTTTTACTACCCTAAACTAAGAGGAGTGGGTCACAGGGAGGGCACAAACATTAGGGTAGAGATGGACACCTAAAGAGATAATGGGGTAGTCATAGGAAAAGTGGGGTGTTTGCCCCTAAAAAGATATATGGAATTACAAATGTAAATACATGAGAGAGTAGGAGAAAGCTAGAAAATGGGAAAATGAAAACATTTAGTATAAATAACAATAAATAATAATGAAGGAGTAAAATTGAGAATAAATGATAAAAAGAATTGAAGGAAGAACATTCAAGAGACCAAGATGTCTGTGCTTCTACTTTGTCAAAGTGTTAACCTTCATAAGGAGGTTCTAATTTTTTTTTTTTTAAATTTCTGATTAGTTATTACCTGTAGAGTATTTTAACATTAGTGGAATAAATGCCCTTAATTGTGCTTGCGTCATTTTTTCGACAGGAGTTGGAATTCCATCAACAACAAGAGGAGGCAATTCATGTAAAGATGGATCATCTTGTGGTGGAGGTGGAGCTTGTTGAGCAAGAGCATTTTCTAATTCGGTCATTACCATTTGTCTAAGAGTCTTCATCTATAACAAAAAAAAATTCTGACATGCTAAATAAAAAAGGAATATTTTATTGCGGCAATTTCTCAAATACATAAAAAATTGAACACACAAAGGATTGCATTCAGTTAAAATCTGAATTATGGATACAAATGTTAAATACAAAGGAGATTTTCATTTTCTATATTCTGCAAATTCACTCAAGAAAATTTAGCTTTAAATATGAACTTCACTTACCTCTCTTAATTTAATTGAAAGTAAAATAAAGCTAATTTGATTCAAACAAAAATGTCAGAAGCTTCAATAGCTTAGAAGAGGAAGGAAAACTTAGTTTATAAACCCACCCAAGAGCTAAAGGGAAATTACTAAATAGTTAAAAGATACTGCCAAAAGCAATAAGTTAACAAGGTTTTAGCTTTTAAATACAAACTTTTTTTCACAATGACCTTGCAAAATTTAAATATTCAGAAATCATAACTCATTTCACTGGAACTAGGGACCGACCAGGGTTGAATTTTGCCGGGGCTGGGGTTGTTCAAAACATAAAGTGGTCAAAAGCACCAAAATTTTACTGAAATTTTAGGCTAAGAAAATTAGATATAATTTTACTTGAGATTAATTTAATTATAAGGAAGGAGTAAAATAGTCAAAATTCACTTAAATTAATGATTACTTCAAAAAATCACAGATTTTATATAATAAAAGTTTGAAAAAACTAAAATTTGAAATTTTTTTTTTCCAATCTTGATTCACAATAGTGATTCAACAAGTTTACAAGATCCTAAGTTAAAGTTTTAAAAAAATGTTAAGATATAAAATTATCAATTTAACCTGTATTTATACATATCAATGTTATTTTTTTGTGTATGAAATTGTTTCATTTAGGTACATTATTTCAAAATTATTATTTTGTTTAAATTTTCAGTCACTATGGCTAAAAGATCAGCTTCGGCAGTATGGGAGTACTTTACAATGTTTCAGAATAGGCTCGAAATAGCTAAATGTAACATTTGCAGTCAGGAATTTAGAAGAGAACCTCCGGTTGCCCCAAGTAAAAAATTTTCAATCAAATCTTTTTGGGGACATCTAAAATCAAAATACAAAGAGGAGGAGTGGTCAAAAGAAATATAAAAGAAAAATAAAATATTGAAAAAGCAAAAAGAAAAATCTTAGTTTTCTTATATTTTGTTTGATTTAATCCACTATCCCCGGGCATTTAATAACTGGCACTTAAACCAAACTGTACTCCTCTTTCGAGTGAAATCATTACTGTAATAAACTTCATACAGTAATCCAAACTGAAAGGTATATGCATAAGGTCAGAGAGACTCGACTCATATTGGTAGGACTCATGTATTGCACTGAACAAAGCCTGAAATAACATAACCAAATCAATTTCCCCAAGAAATTTTGACTTTTAAAATGAAGGAAACTGTTACAAAGGATTTACCTTATTCCCCATTAAGAGTAACAAGAAAAGTTAAATCAACAAAGTTTGAATATTAAATAAATATGCAAGATCATTCATACCAAGAAAAATAAAACTTTATATCAGTTTGAAAGACATGACAAAAAAAAAAAAAAAAAATAGAAAATAAGATTTATATCCATCAGATAAAAGAAAAATCGAGAACTCGTATTTAAATACCAATTTGAAATATTCGAAATATTATGAAGTACACTGTCTAGGGCTAAATTCAAACAAGTAAATGTGCTTTGAGTATTACACAAACACTTTTTTTTTTAACCGATATATATTCCAAAAATATTGCTAAAAGAAAACTGTAGCAGCTCTTCTAAATTACTAATGATCTTTTCAAACAAATTTAATTTAAGAAGAAAATAGGCTCAGTACTCTTCAAACTTTTATGAGCTAATTCTATCGGAAAAATTTTAAGAATCATAACATAATGCAAATTTTAAACAACTGAACTATCTCTCTTTTGTTTAAGCTAAAAAGACTGTTGTACAAGTTCTAAAACTTGTACAAATTGCAGCGTTTAGCACAATTATAAATTGTATTCATGCATAAGCTGCTATAAAATAAACATGCAAAAGCTTGATGCCTTCTAATGTACTTGGATGGAATCACTGAATAGAAAAGTACTTTTACAATCATAATATCCTTACAACATCTTCTAGGGGCTTGGCTCCGAAACATTTGAAGTTGTTTCCAGATTTACTAGGAGTTGCAACTACCACAACAGCTTGCTGACCAACTCTAGTAGAATACTCATCTATAGTGGCCTGAGAAGCAAATAAGGGATGATTTCAAAATTTAGAATTATATATTATATATATATATATATATATATATATATATATATATATATATATATATATATATATATATATATATATATATATATATATATATATATATATATATATATATAAATAAAATGGCATTAATGGACTAGTAAAATACAATTTCTTGGAGAATGTAGCAGCAAGGTGTTTTTTGATTTTTTACTATTAATATAGCTCCTTGTTTTTCAGATATCACATAACTGTGGTGTGAAAAATCACAGTATTAATTAATTTAGTTCAAAATTTAAAATTATATTTTAGTGATCTACACTGGTTGGTTTGGTAGAAAAGTGGGATGAAGAAATTATTTTTGTTTAAACATTTAGTTGTGTAAGGGTATAGTTAGAAAATGAAATTAATACATAGGTTTTAAAATGTATGAGCTAAAAGCAGAAGAGAAAGGAATGAGAACTTTCCCTAGGGTACCAGAAGGTAGAAACATTAATAAATACAAATAGGAGGTAATTAATAACATTGACATAAATAGGACATAGGCTAGTTAATATACAGAAAAAAAAAACACTGGATGTCCAAAGTTTCAAGGTGAGAATGAAAATTTTGTGTAGTGGAAGAAAAAGTTGAAAAGCTGGTTATTTTAGAGAAAGGTTGGGTAAGGTACTTAATTAATTTGAAATAATTAAATTAAAAAATGAAGGGTTCATGAAAGTTAAGGTTGAAAATTTAATAAAACAGAAATTAAGTTCACTCTTTAATAAGGATGAAACCACAGATCAGTTTAATAAATGATAAGTTTTTAATCATCATGAAGAAAGAGAAGGAAGACATGATAACATTTATAATAGGATTTGGAAGGATATAAAAGGAACGTGAAGCAGGATGAGGAGGGACAATGACTGATGGTATGAGGGGACATAGAGGGAGAGAATGACTGATAATATGAGAGGAAGTTTACTTCTTGAAAGAACAGTTATAGAAAAAGAAAATAAATAACTGCTGTTAGCCTCATATGGTTAGGGATACATTTCTTTGAAATTGAAAATAGTGTAGGTGAGAATTTTTCCATAAGTGCAGGAAAAATAATATAAAAATAAAATATAAAAAATAAAGATGAATTGTGGAGCAGAGAAAGTATTAACTCTGCTTTTTCTCGTGCTATTTGCCGTAAAAATGCTGGCTTCACGAATTTCTGTTGCTTTCAAACTTCAGAAAATTGTTCAATTTATATTTCATTCCTAGGAATATCTGTTCTTGTTCTCTGTAACACCTAAAGGTCCTTTCTCAAAACAAAATGCAAAAAATTTTCTGGCTCCTCTTCCACACTCTTTCAAGCAGTTAGCAAAACAATGTCAACTCAAACTTTGCCTCTTTCTCTTTCCCTTGACTAGTATTTTCTTTCAGCACAACTGTTGTTTTACCTTCTTCAAAAACAACTTTTTGCTCCGACTTTTGCCACTAATTCAACTTTAGATGCTATACCGCCTCTTCTTATAGATCTAACGTTTTATTCTTGAGAGAAACTCAGATGTTTGAGCTTTTTGATAAACCATTTTCTGTTTCCTTCTTACAATCTCTATCTACAATTTTCACCCAAAGGAGGTAGTAATGTGTATGTGCACTACAGTTTTGTTTACAGTACTCTTGTCTCCCGAATCTGGAGTCTTCTGAATTTTCCACCTTAATAGTGGTTAAAACTCTTTAGCCATTCTATGCCTAAATTCATTTGTTCTGTTTATTTCTCTCTTAATTTACTATCATAATATTCTTGATTATCTCAACTCCAAAACAGAGAAAATTCCCTCTTCTCCTTTCTCAGAAATTAAAATATTAGGTGATTTCAAGTTCTCATCCACTGACTTTCTTCTATTTTTCATCATACAGACGGAGAACTTTCCTTTCAATTCTCCATCCAAAATGACCTTGGGTAGTGGGTGCAGCTCCCTACTAGTATCCCTGTAACCCAACATTCTAGACTTTTTTTAAAACTTCTAATCCTTCTCCTTATTAGGGACGGGCCAGATAACCGGATATCCAGCAATTTTCAAAAGCCAGATACTGGATATCCAGTTTTTACTATCTGGCTAAAATTGCCAGATATTAATTTAAAGTAACATTAATAGTTTACTATTATATATATATATATATATATATATATATATATATATATATATATATATATATATATATATATATATATATATATATATATATATATATATATATATATATATATATAAACAGGGTGTCCATAAAATTCCATACATAAGGAAATAATACATGAAATGTTAAACCACTTTTATTTACATAATATGCTCTGCATGAAACGCCATTGCGTTCAAAACACAATTCAATGCGTGTCCTCCACTGCTGAAGAACACATTCAAGCACAGGTTGAGTTATGCCGGTAATAGCGTCGGTGATATGTTGTCTATGATGATTTATGTTTTGTGTCTTTTCCCGATACACCACAGCCTTCACATGAACCCAGAGGTAAAAATCAAGTGGGGTAAGGTCTGGGGATCTGGAAGGCCACTCCACAGAACCTGGAAATTGATAATGTAACCACTCACGTACATCAATAGCGAAATGAGGTGGGGCTCCATCTTGCTGAAAGTACACTATAAAGTTACTATCCTAGTCTAAAATGGATAGGAAAATATCTTCCTGCAAAATGTTCAGATACTCTACCAGCACCATGCATCTTTGTTGGGCTCAGCCAGTGAGGGTTTGTAGTGCTCCAATAACTTACATTTTGTTGATTCACCTCTCCATTAACGTAAAAGTTTGCTTCATCTGTAAACAATATGCTGGCTGAGAAACCTGCATCCTCTTGAAATTTGATCAATACCCACTCACAAATTTCCAGCCGTCTATCCGGGTCATCTTCACACATATGCTGTGCCAAATGCAATTTTTATGGATGTCATTTGTTTGTTTTTAAAATGCGGCCGATACTCAATCTGCTGACACCTGTTGCAGTAGAAAATCGTCGTATACCTTTCTTGGGACTCCGTGAAAGCGCGGAAAGTTCCCTACGTCTTGTACCTTCATCGATGGCAGTGTGTCTGCGACCGCTTCTCGAATAATCTGTAACAGATCCTGTTTTTTTTTTAACTTTATTATGAGTTTTGCCAGTGTCATGTGTGATGGTCGTCCCATGTTTTTTGCTAAAGTCGGCTACAACCTTGCGAAGGTTCCTGAACCGGCCCTCGTGATAATGTCAATCAGTTGATCTTTAGTCAAACAAATCTTATTTGATATTGAAAAAATAAATAAATTAAAAAAAATAATACATATGTTAAAACTCCTATGTATGGAAACTTATGGGGCACATTGTGTTATATATATATATATATATATATATATATATATATATATATATATATATATATATATATATATATATATATATATATATATATATATATATATATATATATACATACATACTCACATCGATGTCTACAAACTTCTACAGATGGAAGGTAACATCATCACAATGAAATTCCACAAACTATATACAGAGCCGTAAGCTACTTTTATGTGACATCAAGGTGACAATTTAGGAATGAAACAAACAACAAACACTACAGTTTACTACGTAGCAAGAAACATAAGTTCAAAATGTAAGCCAAAAGTCTGGATACATTACTTGCACCGGAGTACCATCCCAACCTGCAACTGCAGGAGTTCATTAGAGTACTCAATACATGTTGTGCCTTTCTTGACTCTCCACAGTAAATGTTGCCTTTCAGTAATATCCTTCCCATACAATAGCTTCTTTAGATGACTTCCTTTGGTAATCGGTATACAAGGTGTTCCAGTGATTATGCTACCTACCATTTTTGTAACACTAGTTATGGCATCACTCAATGGAACCTGCAACGTCTTTAGCTATGGTGTACAGTGTTTGTGTTATTCACCATATCATCCCCTTGACATCACGTTCATAAGCGGTTTACAGTCTTATATTTATTCGGTGGAAGTTCATTGTGATGATGTCATCTTCAAACTGTAGAAGTTTGTAAACATTGATTTGAGTATATATATATATATAGGAACCGACCGGGGTTGGAATTTGGCCGGGGCCGGGGCCGGGGTTCTGGCCGGGGTTTTCTAAAATTTGTAAAGAGGTCAAAAGCACTGAAATTTAAGGTTAAGAAAATTAGATATAATTTAAGGTTTATTTAATTGTAAGGAAGGAGTAGAATAGCCAACATTCACTTAAATTAATGATTATATGCATTTTCCAAAAAAAAAAAAAAAAAATTACAGTTTTGTATAGTTAAAGTTTAAAAAAAGTACAAAAATTAAAAAAAAAAAATATTCTAATTCATAATAGTGATTCAACAGGTTTAACTTAAGTAAGACCCTAAGGTAAAGTTTGAAAAAATGTAAGATATAAAATTATCAATTTAACCTGTATTTATACATATCATTGTTATTTTATTGCCATGTATCAAACTTGTATCATTTAGCTACATTATTTAAAAATTATTATTTTGTTTATACTTTCAGTCAATATGGCTAAAAGATCAGCTTCTGCAGTATTTGAATACTTTACAATGTTTCAGGATAGGCTCGAAATAGCTAAATGTTAACATCTGCAGTCAGAAAATTAGAAGAGAACCTCCGGGTGCTACAAGTAAAAAAATTTCAACCAAATCTTTTTGGAGTATCTAAAATCAAAACACAAAGATGAACATTCACTAGCAGAAAAGGAGCGGTCAAAAGAAACAGAAAAGAAAAAAATCTTAATTTTCTTATATTTTGTTTGAATTTTTTTTTTTTTATTATTTGACTGATTGAGCTGAAATTTTCAAAGTATGTGAATTTTTTCACGAAGTTCTGAGTTGATTTCGAGCATTTTTTTGAGTCTATAACGGTTTGAAACTTATTTGGACCCAAAGTTGAAAAAAATGAATAACTGGATCAAACCACTGGTCCACATGAGCTGAAAATTTAGCTGAATATCTTTGCCCCAATTTCTTGCATTGGTGGGAATAGGTTTTTGATATCACGTCTAGAAAAAAGTTATATAAGCACTTGAAAAAAAATTTGCAAAAATTGTACCCTTCTGGAGGAAAAAATTATTTATAAAAAACGCTACCTACTATTTTTTTTTATTTGTGAATATTGTTTAGAAGAGGGCAGGGCAACAATATTTATTTAGTGCATATTTAAATGCTCTTTGTTTGAAGCGAGATATAGCCTCTCAAACTTTGGGAATTTTTGAAATTTGGCCAAAAATGGACCTTTTTGAAGGCTATATCTCAAAACCAACGAATCTCATCGAATAAAGTACATAGAGGAATTTGTAGCCCCACCCCTCCTCTATACACACCAAAAATAGGAAATGTCATAGTTGTATTTTTTTTTAAAAAAAAATTTTGTCTGAAAAGGTGGATTTTTTTAGTTCAAAAAAAAATTTTTTTTTCTATAGTTGGTCAGTTTTTGGCTTATAACATTTTTCCTATAACTCTGGGAACAAAAGTCTATTAGAGGCTTTTGTATCCCATTTAATTTTGAATAAATAGTCCAATTTTCAGCTCATTCTAAAAAGTGGTTTGGCACCGCCATTCAATTAAAAAAGGGTAAAATTTCAAAAAAAAAAAAAAAAAAAAAAGATTTTTTTTAACCGTAATAGACTCGGAAAAACGCTAGAAATGGACTTTTCTTACCGGTAAAAAATCTATATAACTGAAAGTTTCAGCAGAATCGGCTGAAAATTAAAAAAAAAAAAAAATTTAAGTATAATTTTCCATTTTAACCCCGGCCGGCAACCCCGGTTTTCCTTGATTTTTGGCCGGGGCCGGGGCCCCGGTCGGTTCATATATATATATATATATATATATATATATATATATATATATATATATATATATATATATATATATATATATATATATATATATATATATATATATATATATATATATATATATATATATATATATATATATAATTTAGGGATGGAGTGAAGTATCGGTAGTATTTTCGGTATCGGTATCGGTATCGGCTTTTCAGTATCGGTAAAATTTTGTATAAGAGTAAAGTATCGGTATCGTCGGCATATATTTTAGGTATCGGGATATCGGTTTCGGGGAATTTTTAGGTATCGGTATCGGTAAAAAATTTTTGGTATCGCTCCATCCCTATATATATATATATATATATATATATATATATATATATATATATATATATATATATATATATATATATATATATATATATATATATATATATATATATATATATATATATATATATATATATATATATATATATATATATATATATATATATATATATATATATATATATATATATATATATATATATATATATATATATATATATATATATATATATATTATAAGGAATTTCCACCTTAAAGACCCTGGTTATGTATATATGCCTCTGTGCATATATACTTTATACTCTACAGTTACATATAAAAGTATATATATATTTTTGTTTTTGATGTTGAAAAGTTTTCTTTCATTTTCAGATATTATTGTTATAATTTGCTTAAAGTATTCAACTTATTATTTATAAGTGAAGTAAGATAAAAAGCTTTTTGATTGCTTTACATTGCTTTTGCTTGATAATTATTCCTTAAGGATACATCTAACCAGGTAGGATTGTATATGTATTTTTCTATCCACTGAGATAACAAGATTTTTGTAAAGACCACTATATGACTATGATTGTTCTGAATTCATTTTCAAAGGTTATCTGCGATTTTGATCTCATGTATTGTCTCCATCATCCCCTACAAAGATCACCTCAACATTTGTTGAGGTAAGTTGCCTTAGTTGATAGGTTAGATAAATGTTCATTATCTCATAAAGTCAATAATATGTGATTATAGTTGATATAGATTAACTTTTCTTATTAGGGATTATAAGTTTATACACATTTTTAATTATTTTAGGTTCATGTTTGGGAACCCTATTCATGTGTGGGGACCTTTTTTCATGTTTGGGAACTTTATTCATTTTGGAGTCCTTATTCAAGTAGGATCAACATTCAAGTCTATAATCTTAGGATCTTTATCCATTTTTGAAACTTAATTTGGTCTGATAAACCTCATCCAAGTCTTGACCTTGTTCATATTGTGGAACCAAAAATTTGTGTTGAAACAACCCCAATTCTATAGTAATATTGGGAACTCTGTTTGTCTAACTCTGATTTAAAAATAAAGGAGGAGACCAATAGCAGATAAAAATACCCTTTTTTAATTATCTACGAAGAAACTACATTTTTAACATGAAGGTTAGCATCATGGTTTAAGAGTGCCTTTTAAAAAAATTAATATAACATGTATTTTTGTGTTTGAGTTAATATAAATACATATCTATATTTTTCTTCTATATCTATTTATAATTTGTTAGCTTTGAATAATAAGACATATTCTGTAGCTATTTTTCACAATAAAAATTGAGTTTTTGTGGATACATAGTATTCATAAAACAAACTAAAAATTTCTTTCATCCATATATATATATATATATATATATATATATATATATATATATATATATATATATATATATATATATATATATATATATATATATATATATATATGGGTTTGTATTTACTTTATTTATAGTGTGTATGGCTGAGATGTGATTGCTTACAAGATTTTGAGTAAGTGCGCAGTGAAAGAGGGAGTGCTTTCTAAATTATATACCATATATATATATTTTTTTTATTCATTATATCTCGGAATATAAATATATTCTATTGTACCCAAACCAAGTATATATATTTTATTACATTTGTATTTCTAAAAATTGTGTTTCATTACCCACATGTGACCGTTTGGTGATCAAAGAGGATTTACCATTTCCATCCACATAAAAAGGTAAATATACCTATCCTCTTCACCACCGCTTGAATGTGTGGGCACTTTTAATTGTTACTAATTCCATATTTTCTTGTTTTCTTTTCACTGTCTGAGTTTTGCATGGTTGTGAATTTTAGGAAGCTTGCTTTTTCTAACACTGATTACCTTTTGTTGCTTGAGTTAAGGAAGATCCGCTCATCTTTTCATTCTTCATTCCTTGAATATTACTGATACGTTACCCTCTTCTACTTTACTATATTTTTCAGTACAGAGATGGCTAAATTTAAAGTAGAAAGTTATAGAAACTTTCCTTTGGGAGTTTTTTTTGTTTTCTCATAGGTGCAGGGTCTACAAACATAAGATCATCTAGATCCTCTTTACTCCACAAGCGACTAAAACCACTTAACCCCAAAACTTAAAATTATAACAATATATATATATATATATTTTTTTTTTTTTTTTTTTACCTCTGGTGGGCAAAGGCCAGAGGCCTACCAATATTCCACCAGAGTTAGGGGGAAAGTCGGGAACATGGTCTAATTAAAGGCCGACATGACCTGATACACGGCGTTTGAAGGTGGCTAAGTCATAGGAAGTTGGGAGACTAGATGAAGGAAGTGTGTACCAGACTTTACCAGTAGAGTACATGTAAGATTGAGCATAGCGGTTAAGTCTGGGGTCAGAGAGTTGGACAGAGAAAGGATGAAACTGTGTAGAAAGACGAGTCGCACGAACCCTTCTTAATGGAGGAGGTATGCGACGAGAGAGTTCAGAAGAGCAGTGTCCATTGTAATAGCGATAGTAAAGAGAGAGTGACGCAACATTTTGATGGGCAGAAAGAGATTGGAGAGAATTAGTGAGAGCAGGAGAGTTGATAAGGCGAAAAGCTCTAGACTCCACCTTTTCCAGGAGAGCTGTATGAGTGGAACCACCCCAGATGTGTGACGCATACTCCATACAAGGGCGAACAACACCTCTATACAGAGCAAGCAACTGGGGTGGTGTGAAGAAATACTGAAGGCGCCTCAGAACACCCAACCTCTTAGAAGCTTGTTTAGAAAGAGAGGTAATGTGATCTTTCCAAGAAAGATCACGAGAAAAAGAAACACCTAGAATATTAAGGAGAGGTGAAGGTTTGAGTTGCGCGTTTTCGAAGAAGATATCATAGTTGTGTGGAAGATTGTGGCGAGTAGAAAGATGGAGGAATTGAGTTTTTGAGGCACTGAAAACAACCATGTTTTCTCTGCCCCAATTTGAAATGCGAGATAGATCAGAGGTTAGTTGCTAAAAGGCCACTCTCCTTGCCTCTATTAACTGTTGTTCAGAGGGGCGCCTTTCAAAATGAAAAGAGTAATGAAAGGTGGAGTCATCAGCATAGGAGTGGATAGGAAATGAAGTAATAGAGAGAAGGTCATTAATGAAAAGAAGAAAAAGTGTTGGGGATAGGACAGATCCTTGAGGAACACCACTATTTATAAATTTATAGGATGAACGGTGGCCGTCTACAACAGCTGCTATAGAACGACCAGAAAGGAAATCACAGAGAAGGATAGATTCCGAGAGGGAAGTTTGGAAATCAAAGCTTTGTGCCAGACTCTATCGAAAGCCTTCGATATGTCTATCGCCACAGCAAACGATTCACCGAAATGCCGAAGAGCGGAGGACCAAGAGTCAGAGAGAAGGGAAAGGAGATAACCAGTAGGGTGTTTCTTACGAAAGCCATACTGGCGATCAGAGATAAGATTAGAAGAATTGAGATGTTTCCAAATCTTCCTGTTAAGGATAGATTCGAAAACTTTAGAAAGAACGGAGGTTAAAGAAATTGGACGGTAGTTAGAGGGTTGAGAAGGGTTCCCCTTCTTCAGCACAGGCTGAATGATCGCACGTTTCCAGCAAGTAGGAAAGGTTGAAGTAGAAAGACACAGACGAAATAGTTTACTAAGGCAGGGTGCAAGCTCGGAAGCGCAGGTTTTGAGAACCACAGGAGGGATACCATCAGGACCGTACGCCTTCCTAGTGTTCAGCTCAGAGAGAGCAGAAGTGACATCTTTAGAAGAAATTACAATTTTAGGCATAAATGAGTTGGAGGGGGTTGAAGGAGTAGGAACAGCTCCGGAATCGTCTAAGGTTGAATTTAAGGCAAAAGTTTGAGCAAAGAGTTCAGCTTTCGAGGAAGGAAAAACGGCAGTTGAACCGTCAGAAGATACTAGAGGAGGGAAAGAGGAAGAAGGAAAGTTAGAGTTGACATTTTTTACAAAATGCCAGAGAGGGCGAGAGGAAGAGGAGCAGGAAAGATTATTGCAATTGCGAAGGAGAAAAGAGTTTTTGGTATCTCGAACAATAGATTTTGCACGATTCCGGGATGAAATATAAGTTGCGTGAATTTCTGGCGTTTGAAGACGACGGTAATCCCTGAAGGCAGCATCCCTGCGGCGGATAGCACGAGAACAAGCAGAGTTAAACCAAGGTTTATTAGGTTTAGTGGAAGGGAAAGAATATGGAATGTACGCCTCCATGCCAGAGAGAATCACCTCAGTTATGCGCTCTGGACATTGAGGGACCCCTACCATGGAAACAGTAGTCATTCCATATAAAATCAGAGAAGTACGACCGCAAGTCAGACCAGTTAGTGGCAACGAAATGCCAGAAACGTCTCCTCAAGGAAGGCGGGGCCGTTCTTGCGGAAGACTTGAAGAGACAGGACAAGATACGGAGATAAGAAGATGATCGGATCAAACCAGAGGAGGAAAGAGTTTAACAGTATAAGGAGAAGGATTAGAAGTTAGAAAAAGGTCTAGAATGTTGGGTTCATCACCAAGATGGTCAGGGATACGGGTAGGGAGATGCACCAACTGCTCAAGGTTGTTCTGGATAGAAAATTGGAAGGCAAGTTCACCAGCTGGATCTTGAGAACTAGATGAAAGCCATTGACGGTGGTGAACATTGAAATCACCTAAAATGATGATTTCGGAGAAAGGAGAAGAGAAAGAGTGTGCTCTATTTTGGAGTTAAGATAGTCGAAGAATTTTGGATAGTCTGTAGAGTTAGGAGATAAATAGACAGAACAAATGAATTTAGTTGTAGAGTTGCAAGAAAGTTTAAGCCATAAAGTAGAGAATTCAGAAGACTCCAAATTAGAGACACGAGAACAGACATCATCATTGCACACATATGCGCAACATCCGCCTTTGGCTGAAAATTGAGGATAGAGACAGTAGGAGGAAACAGAGTAGGGTTTGCTGTCAGAGCACTCAGACACCTGAGTTTCAGTTAAGAACATTAGATGAGGTCTAGAAGAAGAGAGGTGGTGTTTGACAAAGTGGAGATTAGAAAAAACGACTGTGAATGTTGCAGAAATTAATGAAAAACGAAGACCATGCACCAGGCCAAGTCAGCATAGAGATCTTGGTGGTACCAACCCCATCACCGGAGGCCACCAACTCCCAAGTGGTGATGGGGGAAGGAGTGGATGAGGGGCTATATTTGGAATCCGCCCCTCTTGGATTCTCCAAGGCAGATTTATGTTTCGCCATTTTGATTAATTTAATAGGTAATGTAAGTGTAAGCGTTTAAATTTGTGGGACACATGTGAAGTAGTAGGAAAGTTGTTGGAGCATAGGCACTCCAAGAGTGAGTCAAGGGTACACTAGAGACCCTCTGAGAAGATGAAACGCGAAAAGGAACGAACCAAAGGGCAACAGGGTGAAACGGAATGGTCTAGCCCATCCTATATATATATATATATATATATATATATATATATATATATATATATATATATATATATATATATATATATATATATATATATATATATATATTGAACAAAAATATTTAAACCTGGTAAATGCATGAATTTACTTCATAATATGGTTTGGGACCACCTTTCATATATGTAATTGTATGAATTCTTCTAGAAATAGGCAAATGTAAGTCCTAGATGGTGCATAATGGGATGGTACCATTAATCATGCAAAAGTACACAAAATTCCAGTAGAGATGCAGTTAGTGAAGTGATCTCGGGCCCTATTTTCCAATATTAACCACAGGGGCTCTTTTATAAAGGTTTGGCGATTTTGAGGACAAGAAAGACATGAAGCTTTATTTGCATGTTCATTAAACCATGACTGGACAACATGAGATGAATGAATTGGAGCCTTATTATCTTGATAAATGGCACTACCTTCAAAAAACTTTCTCTTTTCCATTAGATGAAACTGGTCACCCAAATTGCATACATAATCCCTAAGTTACATTATCGCACATGGTGAAAATTAAGCATGCAGATTACCATATGGCTATCCAAGATTTGACAAAACCTCCTCCATGCTTAACCTGTGGCAGAAGGCAGTCCAAATCATATTTAAGTCAGAGGTTCGGAAGTGTGAAAGTCAATTCACTTGACAAAAGGACTGTCTTCCACTATCAGGCAGTTCAATCTTTATGAGTGTTGCACCATTCTCTGACATCCTTGTCACCTACAAAAGGTTTGGAAATTGCAGCATGCCCATGAAAGTTGAGACTTCTGATTTCTCTTTTCACTGTTCTTTGCAGGATTTGCAAGATTGAAATTCAACTTAGAAGTAACCTTCGCAGCTGTTATTTTCTTGTTTTTTGTCACAGACCTTCGCAATTCTTGTCTGTCTATAACTCAATTTTGAATTAAGTCCACACCTCAATTTTGAATTAATCCACACTAGTGTTTATCAAATGATGTTTTCTGGATGAATAACATATGCCCATATATACAACATCTGGGAACCAACAATTTTCCCTCTGGAACTCTGTAAGCTTGGACATACCAGCATAGAATGTTGAAAACAGATCAAGTGATGATTCCTACAGACGTTTTAGGTTTCCTATCACACATGACACACGAGAACCTTTGGTGAATCTTATATTTCGAGTTCAAGTCTGTCATATTTATTCATTCTTTATTTCTATTGTTTCCATATATTTGTTCAACTCCTGTATATATATATATATATATATATATATATATATATATATATATATATATATATATATATATATATTATATATAATATATATATATATATATATATATATAATTATATTATATTTATATTATTAAATAAAAAAAAAAAAAAAAAAAAACTTTGAAATTTTACTTCAAATTTGTAGTTATGTTGAAAAGTTAATGAATATTTAAAAACATATCTATATTAATTTAACATTAAGAGCCAAAAATAGTTATTTACAATTAAGTAGAAAAATACAAGACATATTGTAAATTTTTATAATATAAAAATTTTAGTTCTTATATTTAAGAATTTTATTCTTACCAGATATCTGGAAACAAAAAAAAAAGCCACATAACCAGTTATTCGTCCCATCACTACTCCTTATCCTGTCAAACTCTACCTTCATCTGGGTTCTTCCAATCACTTTCTTTTCTCTGTATCCTCTTCTATCTTTTCAAGTCTTCCACAAGAAAGACTCACTCATATTTCAAGGGAAACATTTGTGACATTTCAGTACCCAAGATAGTCGAACTTTCAGTCGTATTTCTTTGACACCCTATGGAATGATTATCAATTCCAATGGGAAAGGTCCCTATGCTTGTGCAAAGTGTGTTACTGAGGTGATTCTCCGTGGCATGGAGACTACATTCTATAATCTTTCCTTTCTACTAACCCTTGGGTTAACTCTGCTTATTCTCATGCTATTTGCCGTAAAGATGCTGCCTTCATATTCTATTGGAATCATGCCATCAAACATTGAGATTAATAGTGTCAACTTAAACGAATATGAGGACTCTTAATATCTGCATGAAAATAATGAACTATGGGGACTGAATTTGATGAACTTCAATTTTCACCCGATATTCTGTTGAATGACACAAAAAACAGACTTTGTGATCTTCTAATGAGACATTCTTGTCCTTGGCGCTGGAGATGATGATGTGGGACTTGCAAAGAATGTGAAACATTATATTGAGTTGACCAATGACCATCATGTTCATGTGCCAGTTCAATGGTTTCAAGGACCGCTTGCTCAAGAAATCAAGTGACAGTAATGTGAATCAAAGGAAGAAGGAATCATCAGGAAAAGTTGGTCACTAAATTCTACTCCTGTTGTTCCTGTTAGGAAGGAATGTGTGTTGCGCTTATGTTTGGACTATCAAAGTCTCAACCAAGTGATAAAAGTGACACTTTTCTGTTGCTAAACCTGATTGACAAAATATATGTTGGTAGCAAAATTTTTCATCACAATCGAATTGGTTCAGGGAATTATAAGATCAAAATAGCTGGATAGTACTGATGGCATTTTCATACCCCATTAACTCATTACAAACTTTTCTGTATGCCATTTGAGGTGGGCCAGTCACTTATCAAAGAGGCATAATGTTGGTTTTATCTACCATTCCATGGTCTAAAGTCATGGTTTATTTGGAAGACATCATATGATCTGAGACTTCGAGCAGCATATTTTATCTTTGAAAAAGGATTTAAAAGTATTACAGGTGAATGGGTTCAAACTTAAACGCTAGAAAAAATTCTGTGGGGTTCTTAGGCCACCATATTAGTGGTCAATGTTGAAAGGGGAAGTTATAAACAAGAATGAGTGGGAAAGCGTTCGAGCTTTCACCTCCACATCTTTGTCTGACATAGATAAAATTATATTTTTGTTTGTATAGTCAAAATATTTACGATTTGGAATGTTACTACATATTAATATTTTCAGAAGTCGAGATGATAATAATAATAGTAAATTATAATGACAATTCCATAAAAAAAATTTTTTCCTATTGTGAAGAAATGTTCTTTGTGGAACGCAACTCAAGAATACCTCTAGTAAAGATCTTATAAGAAGTAATACCTGTAAAAGAAGGTATAGTAAAATAAAGTAACAATGTATGGAAAACCATAGAAAAATAAATGAAACTTGTAGATATAAAATAAACTTTAAAAAAATGTTCTAGTGATGTGATCTAATAAAAGTATTAACTATTACAGAAATTTTAGTAGATGTAGACCATCAGAGACTTCTATGACTCAAATAAACTGCTGGAAAGTAAAAGAACTAGAAAAAGGTATTAAAATTAAAGTTAAAGTAAAAATTAGGTGATAGGAAGTGTATAATTATGTATATGTAAAACTAAATTTGATATTCTTAATAGAGCATACATAGTGCAGAGGATAAAACATTGTGTTAAAAACAATTTACAACCCTTTGCAATAAGAAGCCTATAAGATGTTTTTATTGTTTCACAAGGTACTAAAAAAATTCTTAAGTAAAAATAAAGGTGAAAATATAATAATGAAAACTAAAGTTTTAATGTAAAACAATGTACTTGTTAAATTCTTTTATAAAATAGGTTTTGTTTTTTTATACTCGATTCTATATGCTTGATATCAAGAGTCATCCCTTCAGCAACTGATGTTGATGCTCTCACTATTCTCCACTGTGTGCTTACATATTGGTTCAAACTCATAAATTTATACAGAATTCATTAGAAAGTGAAATTGAAAGTGAAGTTCCAGGCCGGATTTCATAACCGGCCTCAAAGATTTTAATAACTAAGCTAAGCAATAATTATTCCCTTGTAGGTTTTCTTCTTAGAACTTTACATTTACTAACAACTTCCACTTCCTGTAGTCTTAGTCCTCTTTGTATCAGGGTCCGAGGCTTGGGTTGTGGTTGTCCCTTAAAATTGGGATTATGGATAGTGGGTGGTTTATAAAAGTAATATTATAAAAGGTAAAATAAATAATTAAAATCATCATACAAAATAATCATAATAAATATATAATTTATATAATTGCTTGCATAATTCACCTGTTTCTGAAGATCTAAGTGTCAGTATCTCCCAGAAACTATTTCTTAGTAAGTCAGGGTTCAATGATGAGAAATTAGGTGTTCACCTCCTCTCTTGTGAGTCAATCAAGTCTCTTCTGATCCTGATTGTTCATCAGTTCCACCTCAACTGCTGAAAGTGCTTTGTATATTTTTGAAGGGCAAAGGATTTTGTCATCCAATATACCCTCAAAATGTAAGTGCTCATTTATCGTTTGCTTTGTATGTTGCAGTTAGAATACAGGAGTGTAAGTGTAGTCCTTGAGTTGAGCGTCAGTCATACGCAGACAAATACACAATTTACATCCCCTTGTCCTTGGTGGTCATCCAAAGGCTCTTTCTACCCCAACAATGTTATTTTTCCGTTTGAAAAAACTTTCAGAGCTCTAAACTTACCAGTTCCCACTACTGTCGAACAGTTAAGGCAGTTTCTGGGAGTGGTAAAGTTTTACCATTAGCATATTCCTAATTGTTCTGCAATTAGCAAACCACTGTACTGTCAGACAGGGAACTGGGTTGTTAACTGGATGCCAGAATGTTAGACAGCTTTTGAAAAGCTCATCTACTTTGGTGAGTCTCACCATACTGACATTTCCAGACTAAAGTAAAGATTCACCACCATTAGAAATCAATGTCAATGCTTCAGACATCAGGGCATGAGGAGGGTGAATCTAGACCTACAGCGTATATTTCAATGATTTTCTCCAAGGTGCAATAGTGTTATGCTACCTTAGAATGGGAATTAGCACTTTTGCAATGGCCAGTGAAGGCCTTAAGACTGTTCTTGTGTAATGAGAAGTTCATTATCTAAAACGATTATGAACACTTTAATATTTACATTTGTCAGGACTCTAGATGAGCTGAATACAGATAATTTTGAGGTAAGGGCAGGAGTAGGAATGTTCTTCCCATGCTTTGTTGTGGTCACTGGTCCCCCTTTAGTGGATTTGGAGAATCAAAATGAAATGGAGTTGGAGATGGACGATTATGTTATGAATCAACCCTTTGTTTTGGCTGGGTTTAAACTGGTGGAAGAGGCGGAAGGGGGCGACTCCTGTTCCAGTATCTTTCCATGTGGCTGGAAGAGCATGAGGATGCACATGTACAGATTAGAGAAGGAATTCTGGGGAAAATGATAAAGGACCCTCATAGGTATAATCTTCAGGGTTAAATGTCTTAAAAAGACTTAAGATTAATGAAACACCCTGGTCTAATGCCTATTCCTGAGGTTATTCAGGCATTTGCACAACTATCCGAGTTACTTTATGGAAAGAATTCTGATGCTGATGCATGTTTTCATTTAAAGTGTTTATCTGGAGTGCATTATAATCTTCTTACCCTGGTTAACACAGTTGAACAGGTTAAGATCAATATGATTAATGTTCCTCAAATAAATCTAGTTAAAATTAATAATGTTAATATTCTAGATGATAGAGATAATCTCAACTGTCTTATGTATATAGTGAGCTTATTCTTAGAGAGCAAAAGAAAGATTCCCTTTTAAAAAACTCACTGAAGTTTTTAAAAATCATATCCCTGTAGCACAGTGAATATTTTAAAGCCATATAAATCGGTATATGATAAAATCATTCCAGAAACAAATATTTTGTATTAACATAAAGCAGAAGAAAATATATTCTTCTCTCATTTAAAATCAATAGTACCTCAAATTCATTATGAATTTAGTCATTTAGAGCGTATAAAGTTAATCTCACTTATTTATGAGGATCAATGTGAAATCATATAGTGCAAGTAGTATCAGATATTTGCCAATCATGCCCACATTGTCAGTAAAACAAAAGTAATCTCAATACAATTAAACCTCCTATGTTAAAAATTTCTTTTGCTTATCCTTTTGACTTGCTAACAGTTGACTTATTGCAGTTGCATTATTATTGCAAAGCATTAGTTTATTATTCTAGTCCTAAACCATTAATATATGGGGAAGAATATTCTGACATATACTATATATCATGTGTGTCAAATACATTATCTGTTATTCCAGAAGAAAAATCTACTTCCGCAAACAATATCTCCATTAAATATTTAATTAAGGTACTTTCTAAAACATTTAATTAACAAATATATAGTACAGTTTTACACAATTCTTTGGTAGATGTAGATACACTTAAACAAAAACAAATAGGGTTCTGAAAAGTTTATACAGGGTAATCTTTAGTAATGTGTGGAAGACACTTGAATTCATTCAAGTCAGTTTGTTAGCAAATATTCATTTCAGAAGGCATATTGTTCATTCATATAGAGAGGAGGATAAATTCCTCATTACATTTGTATATTTAGTCTCTCTAGCTACTCAAATTCATGTAGATTACAGGTATCTGGGGAGAAACAAATAATTGTCTTTGATAAACAAGGAACTATGGAATCCTCATGTTAATTAAATAGTTTTGGACATTTGTAGATCTTGTTCTCACTGTCAAGTTTTGAAGACAAATGTCTAACCTACTATGTTGAAAATAATCTCTTCATTTCCTTATGATCTATTAGTGGTCAATCGGTTGCGGTTGTCAGGCACCTGTAAATAAAACAGTAATTGTTTTGTTGCTATTGACTATTTTCCAAATTCAACAATGTATTCCCCTGGTCAATAAAACTGGTCATGGTCAAAAATGCAATCAAACACAAGATCTTGCAATTCTTGACCCATATTATCGATTGTCTAAAGTGATCACAAGTTTGAAATCATGGGTGGACTATTTGAAAAAATTTTACCTGAATTTGGTATTGACAATATGGTAATATCAAGTCCCATGCCACAATGTAAAAGTGTTACAAAGAATGTTAATTGTACACTATTACAAATATCCATAACTTTTGACACAAGATAGTCCTTTATCATAGGATGATCGACTGCCACAGGCAGTTATTTTATACAATAATACTTGGCATTCAGCTGTTGATGCCATTCCGTCAGATATTCTACTGAAGAATGCACATTCCTTCAGGCATGTTTACAGCAATTCTGGTGAGAATGACCTAAACACTTTTCTCCATACCATGAAGGGGATAAAGTTGCATACGAAGTACATATGCCAGGTAAACTTGTAATAAAAAATTTAACTTGCATTATGTAAGACCATTTATTATTCATCAGGCACATGACAATGACCTTAAGTTATCTTTAGGGTAAATAATTCACATTCAAATATTCTAGCTCATTATTCATGACTACAGCAATGGATAGAAGTTGCTTGTAATTACGATAATCCTCATTTCAAGCAATTGCATTCCTCAGAAGTGGTGAATGATGGTCATCAGATTGAAGTAAGAATGGATGAGGGAATGGAAATAATGGACATGATGATAATCAGGTTGCTGAGCCAGATATATTCAATTCATTGGCATATGAATGCGAAAGAAAAGATTTTTTAGGTTTTGAGGTTAATTCACCATTACCATTAAATGAATATTCTGGTTTTAGTAGAAATTATTCTAATGCTATCTTTTCTAGTGCCATAACACCAATTTCTACTAGTTTAAGTACATTTCACACACCATCTCTTCAGAACAGACAAATAATCCACAATTACACAAGTGGACACAACATTTGTCATTCTGTTGAAACATGCTAGAGTCAAAATCTGGAGGGGGAAGAGGATGAGGTGGACTCTGAGGTAGGTGTGAATGTTCAGGATGATTTAAGGTCTACATCAGAGTTTAATTCTCCTATTAATTGTTATAGGATGTCAGCTAACTTCGCAATTCTTCAATTTCTTTGCCAAAGCATGGATAGATAGGTTGCTGAGGGTGATCATTTTGCCATTGGGAATGAACAATATTTGAGTTCTTCAAGCAATTCATATTTTGAAGGCTTCATGGCAGGGAGGTAAAATACATGTGACATTCGGGATACTCTCAGACCAAATTCTTCATCGTTTAGTCTTGGTTTCCCTGAGGAGGATTTGTCAGCAGTGGTAGTAGTGGCAAGATAGGAAATTGCACTCTGGATGAAAACACTTTTAACTCATATATTCATTCAACTGAAAATGAAATGCACAACAGGATTGATAATACCATAGTAACAACTACAATTAGTATATAATCATTCTCGGGATCCTGTTCCAGAATATTGTTATATCTTACATAAACTTTTCTTATTCTTAAAAATATATTTTATACATATTATAACGAAATATCATATTATGTATTATGGTAAATTGTTTTTCATTTTTTTGGGGTAGGATGGGGGGGACCTTTGTGTTTTTTTTTTTTTTGTTTTTTTTTGGGGGGGTGAGGTTTAGGTCTAAGATTTTTATTATTTTTAAAATATTTTGTGGTCATTAACATTAAATTCTTTTCCATTTATTTTGTATTTATTTACTTTTGTGTGACGTTGTTTATTACAGTAAAGATGTAAACTGCCACTTATTATTATAAAATTTAAATTTCCTGTTTACCTTTGAGAGTGACTTAAATGAATATGCATGGAAGAGAAGAAACCCCAGTTCATTCCTTGCTAAATTTACTAGCAGTTTGCAAATTCTGTTTCACCAAAATTGAAAATAATGGGAAGAGAAAAAAAAGCAACATACAATGGATTGCATAAAATGCAACAATGACAAAAAAAAACTTTTTGGAAAATAAGCACAAAGACAATCAGAGAAAAGGAATCAATATAAAGAGCAAGCAGAAAAACTAGAATTTGCCAGTTATAATCTGAAACTGATAGGGAATAATAGTAATGTTGGAAGCAGTCATCAAACTCATCATACCATTTACTCTTCAAATCAGTACTTTCAGTCTGGTGTTCCTGTATATCATCATGATTGATTATTACAGCTAAGTATCAGTTCTTTAGCATTATCAAACACACCATGTCAACCTACATAGAGACATTGAAGACTAAGAAAAGTAAGTCTAAAGAAATTAAAGAGATCAAGAATGTTGAAAGTTTTATTTCTTGACTTTATGTCAGAGTCTGACTCCTCCTAAAGTATACCATATGGTGTTGAATCAAATGTTGCAAGATGACCTGATTGGCAAAATACCCAAAAATCCAGATGCTGATCATGAAGATACACAAGAATCACATATTGTTCATTTATGATCATAAAAGCTTGTCAAGCAATTTGTTTGAATTCCTGATGTTGATAATCATGAACAGAAATCAATTTTTGAAAAGTAATACTGTTTCATTAAATTCATTTACACCTTCTAGACATTTTACTCTACAATCTGTAAATGATGTATATAACTAAATAATACTGCATAAGCTGCATGCTAGTACAATGAAACTAGTTATTTATACAGTAGAATAAACGGATCAAACCTATTCTCAAGGCTTATTAGTTAAGAAATTAGCTCTAATAAAACACAATAGAAACTAGTAAATGCATATATTTTGTTTTAAAAAAAAATAGTAGAAACCTTTTTTGACAATTATTTAGCATTTCTACAATGGATGGTAATTTTTGAATTCAAAGGGTCATATACATTTTATAACTTTGACCAAATTTATTTTTGCAATAAAATATAAATAACGTTGAACTTACAGTACTGAACTGTATCAAGTACAACTATAATTTAATATACAGCTACATATTAGCTTCTTTAATTTTGATTTAAATATGATTCTAACCTGCTTACTTAAATAGTTTGCCCATACTTTATAATATAGAGATGATTTTAATGAAAAACAAAGTTATTAAAATATTCACTTTTAATTATATCTGCAATAAATGTAAAGAAATTTCTAAAAGACATCTATTAACTTTATCTAATGAGATAAGGAAATTTCTAAATATCTATTAACTTTATTGTATTTTACCTTTAATATGCGTAAAAGCCTCATTTTTTGTCTTTTACGAATTGATAGATTTAATTCAAAACAGTTGAGTATTAAGAAAAAAAATGAAAAAAATAAATATTTAAGTTATATTTTTGTTAACAACCATGTAATAAAGTAAAACAATTTTACCTTTAATTTTCGCAAAAGCCTAGTTTGTTGTCTTTTGCGAATTGATGGATTTAATTCAAAACAATGGTGCCTCTTTCTCTTCTTTGCAGATGCTATCGCAGCAGCTGCAGCAACCCCTACTGGGCCTACAAAAAAAATAAAAAATACAATGAATTTAGGGTTACTGTAGGTCAGGTGGAGGAAATGAGAGGGCTTCTTGTCTGGAAAATACTTGGTAAACACTTGGCTTTAAAGAAAATGAGTAGATTTAAAAAATCTTTAAAGCCTCATGAATGAGCCAAGCAAAGTCTTGCACAAAAAAAAAAAAAAAAAAAAAAAAAGTCAAAAAATACAGAATAAAATAAAAAATAATTTAAAAAAATCAATGTTGAAATAAGAACCTAAAAAAAATTAACATCTAAGATATACTTTCAACAGGTATAATAAAAATACAATTAAGTCTTTACATGCCCGGGGTATCTTATATCATGCACAATTATTTTCATTATTGTTGTTAATTTCATATTTATATATATATATATATATATATATATATATATATATATATATATATATATATATATATATATATATATATATATATATATATATATATATATATATGTGTGTGTGTGTGTGTGTGTGTGTGTGTGTGTGTATGTGCACGCGCGCGCGTGCATTGTGTTTGAGTAAAAAAAAAACAATTTTTAACTCACCTAGCACATTTCACTTTGAAAATCATAAAATATATTTCATTTAAAAAAACAAAAAATTGGTTTAAAAAGGTTGATACACTTCCACTAAAATGAGGCCATTTTAAGGATATTACAATTATATTCCCAACTGTTTATAAGGGTAGTAATGGAAAGTGAAGAAACAGAAGTTAAAAAGAAACTGAGTAACTTGAATTACAAAGCAAAAATGATAAAAGAAAATTTCTGCTATTACCCCAATAATGCTGGGCAAACACATTGCACATACTGCACAACAGTAAATTGGTAATGACTAAATAGCAGCCAGCACATAGAGCATTTATGGGACTAACTGAAGACTAGTGTCCAGGCAAGATACAGGAAACTTAAATGTCAATTGAAGAGCAAAAAATTACTCTGCTTGTTATAATGTTGACAAGATTCTGAGAAAACAGATGGAAACAGTTATCAAAGACAAAAGGGAGGGGAGTAAAAAAGTCATTAAGAATAAATAACTTTGGGTTGCTCCAAGAGTACCTTCTCAAGTCTATCAACTGCTGTTAGGAGGGACATTTTTCAAACTGAAAGGAGTAATGAAAGGTGGAGTCATCAGCACAGAAGCGGATAGAAGATGAAGTAAGAGAGGTCATTAAAATCTTCCAGTTAAGGATAGATTTGAAAACTTGAGAGAATGGAGGTCAAAGAAATGGGATGATAGTTAGAGGGTTGAGAGGGATCCACCTTCTTTTGAACAGGCTGAATGTGCACACATTTTTTCCAGCAAGAAGGGAAGTTTAAAGTAGAAAAACGAAAGAGTTTGCCAAGGCAGGGTGCAAGCTCAGAAGCACAAATTTTGAGAACCACAGGAGTAATACCATCGGGACCATATGCCTTCTTAGTATTAAGCTCAGAGAGCAGAAATGACATCTGTAGAAGAAATTCTAATTTTAGGCATAAATGAGTTGGATGGGGTTGAAGGGGGTATAGCTCCGGAATTGTTTAAAGTTGAATTAAAGTAAAAAGTTCAGTTTTAAAAGAAGGTAAAACAGCAGTTGTGCTGTAAGAAAATTCTAAAGGAGGGAAAGAGGAAGAAGCAAAGTTAGAGTTCACATTTTTTTGAAAAATGCCAGAAAGAACGTGAAGAAGAAGAATAAAAGATTAGAAAGTTTTTAGTGTTATGAAGGATAGATTTTGCATGGTTCCAGGATGAAACCAAAGTTGATTGAGTTTCAGGAGTTTCTAGACAATGGTGATCCCTAAAGGCAACATCTGTGGTGGGTTGTGCAAGAACAAGCAGAGTTAAACCACGGATTGTTAGGTTTAGTAGAAGTGAAAGAAAATGGAATGTAAACCTCCACAAATCTGTAAATCCCTTAAATCTTCAAAGTAAGACTCAATATGGTACATACTAACATTGTATGTGTTGAAAGTGACACAATCTTACTGAAAATAGCCAGTACAGAGTTTGTCATCCAAATGATTTACAAACTCATTGAAGATATACAAAAAAAAAATTTAATTTATGACTAGTAACTGGATATCTATAAGCGCATTATCTGGGGCAGAGAGTGAGTGGGGCATTCCAGGACAAATCACCCAGGTGAGGTAACCACTCCAACTCCAATTTTTTTGAAAATTGATATGTAGGGTTGTTTTGACTGGAAAACATGCTGGTTCAAATAAAAATGTTCCACAATTAACAGTTCTCAAGTTACAGACCTTCCAAAACCCTGTAGCATGTCAGTGGCTAGACATAGACCACATATGTTATACATTTTTAGAATAACATGCTTATAACTTCCATAAAAGACTAAAATCAGATCTCAAACTTAAATAGTGAAAATTTCCCCCTTTCGAATCTAACCCCCATGGACACTGAATTCCAAATTTTTTACAAATCTTAAAAATAAATTATTTAACAGTATATTTCTTGAAGAAAAAAAAAGGGGGGGGGGGATATAGTGCCCAAGTATTTTTAACAAATTAAATAAAAATAATTGCTTTTGGGGGGGGAGGGGTTGGTTTTACTTGTGATTTTCTTTCCCATCCCTCTTACTCTTGGTGCTCCTCTCTTCGGCATTTCAGTAAATCTTTCAGTGACACACTAGACATATCAAAATACTCCAATAGAGTGTTGCACAAATTTTTTATTTTTAAAGTTCCCACTTTCGGAATTTATCCTTTCTGATTGTTCTATAACAGCTGTTATAGACTGACATAATTCTTCCTTTAAATCTATTAATAGGACAGATCCCTGGGGAACATCACTAAATCCTTTTTCTAGTTTTCATTAAAGATCTACTCTCAATTTCTTAATCACATATCTACTCCAACGCTTATGACTCCACCCTTCAATACTTCTTCCAATTTGAAAGACTCCATTCCCTATGGCAATTAATTGATGAAAGAATCTTGGCCTTGGAGCAACTAACCTCTGACCTTTCTTGTATTTCAATTTGGGGCAGAGAAAATAAGGTTATTTACAATGTCTCAAAAATTTAGTTCCTACATCTACTAGACACAACCTTCCATACAACTATGACATCTTCAAAAACATAACTAAAACCTTTGTCCTTCTTAATTTTCTCAATTTCTTTTTCATGTGATCTTTCTTAGGAGCAAATTACATCTCTTTCTAAACAAGCCTCCAAGAGGTTGGGTGTTCTGAGACGCTTTCATAATCTTTTCACACCACCAGAGTTGCTTACTCTTTATGAAGTATGTCATACATCTGGGATGGTTCACTCATACAGCTTTTCTTGAAAAGGTGGAGTCTAGGGCTTTTCATCTTTTCATCTCTTTCTGATACTCGAATTGTTGTCATTCTCTCTATTACCATGGACACTGCTCTTCTGAACTCACTCATCACATACTTCCTCCACTGAGAAGGACTTGAGCTACACGCTTTTCTACACAGTCATCACCTTTCTCTGTCCAACTCTCTGAACCCAGACTTAACTGTCATGCTCAATCTTACATATAATATATTCAAATAGTATAGTCTGGTATCTGTTTTCCCTAACTTTCTTTGATTGCATACTTTTAAACGCCATGTATAGGGTCACATCGGCCATTAGTATCCAGATTACTTACATTTCCCCAACTCTGGTGAAAATAGGTAGCCATATGGCCTTTGCCCACCAGAGGAGAAAAAAATAAATAAATAAATAAAAAACTATATATATATATATATATATATATATATATATATATATATATATATATATATATATATATATATATATATATATATATATATATATATATATATATACCGTATATACATATGGGCAACAGGACTAGAAATCCAGCCCAATAATTATTGCTTACTGCTTGTAAAAACTCCAAAACGAACATGGGAAACCACAGCTCTGAGAAGCATCATCTTCTGGAGAAATCTTTGAGTAAATGTTTAGAGGTTAGATGCAGAAGGTGCTAGTCCCACTGAAAGGGTGAAAACCCAACCTGGCAGTTTAAATAAAACTCAAAGACTGGCACTGAGACCAATGAGCCAAAATAAATATGATCTTTTAGAGCACTCTAGGAGAGGAACTTTTAAGAGCAGAAGGCGAAATATGATGGTCTCACTGACAGGGTGAAAACCCTTCCAGGGAGAGAAAATATATATATATATATATATATATATATATATATATATATATATATATATATATATATATATATATATATATATATATATATATATATATATATATATATATATATATATATATATATATAATTTGCTCTTCACAGTTAAAAGATCTGGTATCAGTATCCATATGTCATGTTTTGTGGATTCCAATACTGTTACCGATATTTCACTCTATCCCTATTCAAGATGCAGCACAGGGTTCCACTGGGAAAATTCTCAGTGTACACTGCATCCAGTTGTTTTGAATTGGAGGAATCCTTTAAATATTATAAAGCACATAAGTTTATGCATTTTGTCACCTGAGACACAACATAATACAATAATGGGATATATATTTCTGAAAGTATTAATTCCACATATCCAAAAAATGCATCTTAACATTACAAAGCTGCATTATTTTTCTGATGGTTGTGCTGTCCAGCACAAGAATAGGTTTAACTTTTCAAATATCTGTAACTATTACAATGATTTTGGGATTAGATGTGAATGGCATTTTTTTGCCACAAGCCATGGCAAAAATGTATGCGATAGTATTGGGGGAAGCAACAAAAGAGTTACAGCTAAGGCCAGTCTTCAAAGAAAAATATCTGATCAGATACTTACTTCTATGGAAATGTTTGATTTTTGTAAACTGAAATTAAGTAATAAAATTAATTTTTTTAAGTAAGTAATGAAGTCATAGAAGAAACTGGTGAAACACTGCAGATTCAGATATGATTTGAATGTTCAGATTTTTGGAACAAAAGTTTAATAAGTTTGTGCCTGTTAGCAAAGAAAAAATAACTGCTTATGAATTTTCCTCTGATGATATTGGTAAAGACTCTTATGTCATTAAAACGGCTAGCATATCCAAAAGTAAAAAACATTTACCCAAATTGACTGTTAAAGTTAGTGATTATGCTATATGCACTCACAATCATATGACATGGATAGGTTTTATATTGCAACTTGATAGAGTTTGATGATTTCAAAATTGATTTTCTAATTCTCTCAAGATATGGCAAATATATGTTTCCACAAATTAAAGACGAGTCTATGATATCCAGAGAGAGTGTTCTACATATTATAAGTCAGCCTAATTTTAAACACTAAGAACACAGTATACCTTATGAAACAAAGAATTGAAGAAATTTATGTTTTAATTGACACAATATAACCACTTGTTTTGCAAATTAAGTTATAAATTCTATAGTAAAGTTGTAACACAAATGTTATGTATTATTCATAACATTCAGCTATAATTGTGTATATAATAATGTTAACATTTACTTAAATAATTTATTTAAATATGCTGTCATTTAAAGGTCTTCATTGCCATGAGCAATACTATTTAGAAATGTTCAATGATTGTTAAAAAATAAATTACTTTAATATTTCATAAAGAATAGGTTGTATGTATACAACCTATTCTTTATGAAATAATAAAGTAATTCATAATACATATAACTACTTTAAAAGTTTCATTTAAAAGTTATAAAGCTAAATATTAATATTTTTTAAAAATCTTAAGTATATGATTTCCTGTTGGCAGACTTATGAATTATTATCCAGTATTTAGATTTTAAATATTCAGTATTTCCATAGATTATAAAATGAATATAATGGAACCATAAACTAATTATTTGTACTAACAATAAAATTTAAAACAATATTTTTATTTAATTCATTAAAAATACTTAAAAGCTCTATATAAACTTTTTTTCTCCAGAAATACACCATTAAGTAATGTAATTTGAAAGTAAAATTTTTGAAATTCAGTGTCCAAGGGGGGTCAGTAGAGGGGAAGGAAGTGGGAGATTTGGGGGAACTTTTTCCCTGTTTGAGATCTGATTTCAGTCTTATATAAAAGCTGAAAGCATGCTGATTTTAAAAATATATAATAAATATGGTCTATGTCTAGCCACTGACATACGTTGGGTTTTAGGGGATCACCAATTTTTGGAGGTCTGTAACTCGAGAACCATTAGTCGTGGAACTTTTTTATCTGAACAAGCATGTTTTCCAGTCAAAACAACCCTATATACCAATTTTCAAGAAAACTGGAGTAGGAGTGGTTACTTTTTCCATTTCTTTTTTTTTTGGGGGGAGGGGGGGGGATTTGTTCTGGAATGCCTCGAATGGGACACCCTGTAGTATCTTCAGAACATTGATTTTAAAAATTTTAATATGTGAGAACTTGGACAAACATGCAAAATTCTAATACTTTAAATTTAAAGTTCTTAAATTGTGACAATCTTTTCAACAGTTTCTGGAGAGAGATTTATGAGCCAATATATGTAAATTGAACAACAAAATAATTGGAAGAGAACTGATGACAATGAAGATTGAGAAAAATATGCTGATTTTGACGATGGTGATGATTAATCATCTGATCATATATATATATATATATATATATATATATATATATATATATATATATATATATATATATATATATATATATATATATATATATATATATATATATATATATATATATATATATATATATATCTGATTCTAGCAATAATTTAAATAAAAACATTAAAAGCATCTACTTCATGTTTGATTTTAATAAACTTAACACTTTTACTTTTAATTTAATTTTGTTTTAAATAAGAAGAATGTAATAGGAAACTGAATTTTTTTGCTGACTTAGGAAACTTTACTCACAAATTAGCTTTTTAAATTTCCTAAAATCAATCTTACAATTATACAAATGCCAAAATTGAATAATAATAATAATAATAATATAGACACAAACATGCATTAAAACATGTAGCAATCTAAAAAGCACTGCAACAAATAGCAAAATAATAATTAAAAAAAAACACGAATTGCTCAGTACCTACTTGATAACATGTTTCTTAGTAGTCATAAAAAAAAATAATTGAAAATATAAAAAAATAAAATGTTAGTCATTTTTAATAGCCCAATTATGATACTTTAAAGATGGCAAACAAATCTAAAAGAGCAATGATTATGATATATTACTTAATATATCAGGAGCACCACAACTGAATATATATATATATATATATATATATATATATATATATATATATATATATATATATATATATATATATATATATATATATATATATATATATATATATATATATATATATATATATATATATGAAACATGAAATAAGCAAATATTTTTAACATGACATATTTAGGCTCTTATGCATTTTAAGATTTTCAATATTATAAATAGTAACAAATAAAAAAGTACATTTTAATGTATAATGATTTAAAAAAACAAAAACTTTAATAGTTATAAAAAGTTTTCATGTCAAGAATTTTCAAATAAGTACTTTTAAAAAGAAGGAAAGAGGAAGGAAAAGCCTGAAGAAAAAAATCTAAGTTATATTTGCCATCTTTCAGCATCATTGTTCCTCCACCTTTAATACTAATCTACTTGTCTCACCTGTCCACCCACCTGCCGCAGCAAGCTGGGCGGTCACATCATCCGGGCCAATGAAAGACACCTCATCATCATCAAAACTCTCTGGGGATGATGGCATTTCATCATCATCATCATCACTTGGACTCTGTAAATGGGAGGTAAGAACTCCACCTTGATTACCTACTAAATTACCACCATTGCCATTTGAACCAAGCAACTCTCCTGTTCCACTTGCACTACTGTTAGTGTCACCACTGCCATTTCCAACACCAGAAGTCAACCCAACTAAACTGGCAGTAGTCACACTGTTCATCCCTTAAATCTGAAAATCAAAAATTCTATTAGCAACAAGTCAAGGCTGTAGGCAAATTATCTCGGATATATATATATATATATATATATATATATATATATATATATATATATATATATATATATATATATATATATATATATATATATATATATATATATATATATATATATATATATATATACCGGTATATATATATTTATGGAAGGAGTGATATCAAAATTTTAACTAATACTTATACCAATAATTTTAAACCACCTGATATTAAATACCGATATGGTACCTCTAGAATTCACTGATACTGATACCAATTTTTTTACTGAACTCATGAAGGTTGAAACAAGATTGAAAATATTCAATGACCATAAAATTTTGGTTTTCTGCTATTCATATCTAATTATTTTGAAATCACATTGCTAAATAAAACTACTGATATGTGACATAGGATTGGTAACACCAAGAATTTGCAGCCAACCTGCCCTTGTGGACAGTATTTTCTTCATTAAATTCTGCAACATTTGTGACCGAATCTCAGGTGACTGAGCATTCTAATAGCAAACCATTTTGTTTCCTCTTACTGTCTCTATTTGATTTTTAATTCCACTTAAAACAAATTTGGAACTATTCCTCCTCCTTCGCCCTTTCCAACACATTTATGGGTAAAAATTGTTTCTTCTAAAGATACTATTTCTGTGCTTTCTCTCTCTGACCTTAACACTAGGCTGTATATGGTCCTAACAGTCTCTCTCCTGTGGTTCTCAAAACTTGTGCTTTTGAGCCTGCACCCTCTGCCTTGGTATACTCATATTTGCCTTTCAACCATCATTCCCTCCTACTGGAAGTGAGTTCAATCAGCCTGTGAAGAAAAGTTCTCTCTCAACCCTCCAACTATCATCTTCCCACTTTAAACTGTTCCTTAAGAAAAATTTTAATCAATCCCTAACAGGAAAATTTGTAAACATCCCAAATCTTTTGTTTTTTACCTCTGATTACCAGTATATTCTTAAAAAATGAATGCTCAACTTTTGGTGATCTTCCCATTCTCTTTGAGTCTTTGTTCTCCAATCTTCTGCATTTTGGTAAATTTTTTACTGTAGTGCTAGACATATTAAAAGCTTTTGATAGTGTCTGGCATAAAGCTTTGATTTTATAACTCTCTTTTTTGGTGCATCTTTCTCTCTGCAACTTTCGGATTCTTCTCAAACATTCTACAGCAGCTGTTTTAGACAGCAACTATACATTTTTTAAAATCAATAAATAGAAGTTTTCTTCAGGTTTCTGTCTATTATCAACCCTTTCTACTATTCATTAATGTAAAATAATCTGGTAATGATGACGCCAAACTTCATTGCTCCTTTCAATTTGAAAGATTACCCACTCAACTGCAAACTAATGCTTGAAGAGTGGACTTGGATCACCTGATCTTTAATCTTTCATGCATCTTCAGCTGGGGAAAACAAAAATGTTTTTAATGCCTCAAGAACCCATTTCATTATCTTTTTGACAATCTTCCAAAAACATAACGATATATATATATATATATATATATATATATATATATATATATATATATATATATATATATATATATATATATATATATATATATATATATATATATATATATATATATATATATATATATATATATATATATATATATATATATATATATAGTATATATATATATATATATATATATATATATATATATATATATATATATATATATATATATATATATATATATATATATATATATATATATATATATATATATATATATATATACCATAAAATGGGGTAAAACTAAAGCACAAAAGGGAAAACTAACCACCCTCAAAAGTAAATTTTAATCAAAAAAATTTTTTTTAATGAAAGAATTTTGAAATTCTCGATTTTGGATTTTTCTCATAGGTTTCATATTTCAATGTTTTGTATAAAAGTAGTATAATAAATGACAACAATACCTCAAAAAAAAAATTCCCCCTTTTTGGGTAAGTTTTTATTGAAAAAATTTGAAAAATTTTATTAAGTCTGTTTGCAGTTAAAATAATGTAAATTTTATTTACTGTTTAGAAAATATTAATGTTATTCAAAAGTGGGGTAATATTAACCAGAAAAAATTTGCATTCACTTTTATTATTTTACCAATCTTTGTGAAATTTTCAGAGGTTATAATGTTGGGTGAGATACCCATTTTTTTTATTTAATTATTTTACAGAGGTTATACAGTTGGGTGAGATATGAATTTTTTATTTAGAAATTTTTTGTATACTAAACCATTTTGCTACTGTGCATCGGAAAAAACAATAATTTAAAATTTTTACCATGCATAGCAACTAAATAGTTTAATATATTTTAAAATTATTTATTTATTTTTTTCGAAGATTGTACGGTTGGTCAAGTTACACATTTCATATTTAATATATATATATATATATATATATATATATATATATATATATATATATATATATATATATATATATATATATATATATATATATATATATATATATTAGGGATGGAGTGAAGTATCGGTATCAGTAAAAAATTTTGGTATATGAATGGATAAAGTATCGGTATCGGTATCGGTATATTTTCAGGTATCGGTACCTGTAAATTTTTAGGTATCGGTATCGGTAAAAATTTTGGTATCGCTCCATCCCTATATATATATATATATATATATATATATATATATATATATATATATATATATATATATATATATATATATATATATATATATATATATTATCTCCTCTGGTGGGCAAAGGATGGAAGCCTACTAATTTCCACCAGAGTTGGGAAACATCGGATCTTGGTTGTTAAAGGTGGACATGTCCAGATACATGGTGTTTAAAAGTGTGCAAGTCAAAGGAAGTTGGGAAAACAGATAAAGGGAGTGTGTTTTAAGACTTTACCAGTAGAATACATGTAAGACTGAGCTTAGCGGTTAATTCTGTGGTCGGAGATGAACTGAGAAAGTATGAGAATGTGTAGAAAGGTGTGTCACACAAGCTCTTCTTAATGGAGGAGGTATGCAATGGGAGAGTTCAGAAGAGCAGTGTTCATTGTAATAGCGATAGTATAGAGTGACACAACAATTTGACTGGCAGAAAGAGACTAAAGAGAGTTAGTGAGAGGGGGACAGTTGATGAGACGAAAAGCCATAGACCACCTTCTCAAGGAGATGTGTGAGGCATACACCATACATGGGTAAACAACCCAAGAGAGAGAACAAACAACTAGGGTGATGTGAAGAAATTCTGAAGGTGCCTCAGAACACCCACCCTCTTAGAAGTTTGTTTAGAATGAGAAATTTTGTGATCTTTCCAAAAAAGATCACACAAAAAAGAAACTGAGGATATTAAGAACAGATGAAGGTGTGAGTTGTGTGTTTTCTAAGAAGATATAATTGTGTGGAAGTAGAGAGAGGTGAAGAAACTGAGTTTACCTTCTAGAGAGATGGAGAGACTGAGTTTTTGAGGCATTGAAAATGACCATGTTTTCTCTGACCCAATTTGAAATATGTGAAAGATCAGAGGTTAGTTGCTCCAAGGCTACCCTCATTGTGTCTTTTAAATGCTGTTGGGAGGGTCATTTTTCAAACGAAAATGAGTGGATAGGAGATGAAGTAATAGAGAGGTCATTAATGAAAGAAGAAAAAGTGTTGGGGACAGGACAGAACCCTGAGGAACACAACTGTTAAAGATTTAAAGAATGAATGGTGGCTGTCTACAACTGCTATAGAAAGACTGGAAAGGAAATCAGAGAGAAGGTCACAGAGTGATGGATAGATAACAAAAGAAGGAAGTTTGAAAATTAAAGGTTTGTGCCAAAACCTATCAAAAGCTTTTGATACATCCAGCGTGACAGCAAAATATTCACTGAAGTGCCAAATGGAAGACTAAGAATCAGAGCAGGGAAAAATCACCAGTAGAGCGTTTCTTACGAAAGCATACTGGAGATCAGAGATAAGATTTGAAGAATTGAGATGTTCGCAAATCTTCCTGCTAAGGATAGATTCAAAAAATTTAGAAAGAACAAAGGTTGATAAAGAATTAGGACGGTAGTTAGAGGGTTGAGAGGGGTACCCCTTCTTCTGCACACTCAATGAGTGCACATTTCCAGCAGGAAGGTAAAATTGATGTAGACAAAATAGTTTACCAATGCAGGGAGCAAGCTCAGCAGCACAAGTCTGAAAAACACAGGAGAGATACCATCAAAGACAGTATGCCTTCTTAGTGCTATGCTCAGAGATAGAGCAAAAATAACATCTTTAGAAGAAATAATTTTAGACATAAATGAGTTGGAGGGAATTGAAGGAGGAGGGAAAGCTCCAGAATCCTCTAAAGTTGTATTAGATGCAAGTTTGAGCTAAGACCAGCTTTAGAAGAAGGTAAAATGGCAGTTGTGCTGCCGGAAGATACTAGAGGGGGAAAGAAGAAGAAGCAAAGTTACAGTTGACATTTTTTTGCAAAATGCCAGATGGCTTGAAGAACCAGAAAGATTATTGCATTTTCCATGGAGAAAAGTTTTTGGTATTGTGAAGGATAGATTTTGCAAGATTCCGGGATGAAATATAAATTGCATGAGTTTCTGGAATTTGAAGATGATGGTAATTTCTGAAGTCAGCATCCCTGTAGTGTATAGGATGAGAACTAGTAGAGTTAAACCAAGGTTTGTTAGGCTTAGTAGAATTGAATATGGAATGTTCACCTCCATGCCAGAGAGAATCACCTCGGGAATGCACTCAGCACTCTCTTAGGGACTCCTCCTACAGAAGCAATAGTCATTCCATGGGAAATCAAGGAAGTATGACTGCAAGTTCAACCAGCTTTTGGCACCGAAATGTCAAACATTTCCTCGCATTAGGAGGGGGTCTTGTGGAAAACTTGAAAAAATAGAAGAGGATACAGAGATAAGAAGGTAATCAGAGGTGGATAGAGTTTGACAGTATAAGGAGAAGGATTAGAAGTTTAAAAAAGGTCTAGAAAGTTGGGTTCATATCCAAGATGAACAGGGATATGAGTAGGGATCTTCACCAATTGCTACAGCTTTTTTTTTTTTTTTTTTTTTGGATAGTGAAATGGAAGGTGCATTCACTGGCTGTAATCATGAGCTAGAATAAAACCATTAACAGTGGTGAACATTGATATCACTTAGTATGATGATTTCTGAGAAAGAAGAGATAATGTGTTCTATTTTGGAGTTTAGATAGTCAAAGAATTTAAGGTAACCAGTAGAATTAGGAGATAGATAATCAGAACAAATGAATTTAGTCGTAGAATGCCAAGAGAGCTTAAGCCACAAATGGGAAAATTTGGAAAACTCCAAATCAGAGACAAGAACAAACATCATTGTGCACATAAGCACAACAACCACCTTTGACAAAAAATTGAGGATAGAGTAGGGTTTACTGTCAAAACACTCAAGCACTTAAGTTTTGGTCAAGAAAAGATAAGGACTAGAAGGAGAGGTGATGTTCAACAAAGTGGAAATTGGATTGAAGACAGTGAGTGTTACAGAAGTAATAGACCATGCATCAGAACAAGCAGGCTGCAGAATCCTAGTTGCACCAACTCTCAAGTGGTGATGAGGGAAAGGGTGTGTGTGTGTACATTGTATATATATATATATATATATATATATATATATATATATATATATATATATATATATATATATATATATATATATATATATATATATATATATATATATATATATATATATATATATAGGGACCGACCAGGGCCCCGGCTAAAAATCAAGGAAAACTGGGGTTTGCCTACCAGGGCTGAAAAGGCAAATTTTACCTAAGGAAGTTCAGTTTCAAAAAAATTTATTTTTCAGCCGATTCTCCTGAAATTTTCACTGTGTGTAGCTTTCTCCCTGGTAAAGAAAAGTCCAATTCTAGCGTTTTTCTGAGTCTATAACTGTTAAAAAGTTTTTTTTGGAAATTTAACCCTATTTCAAAGGAATGACGAGGCCAAACCACTTTTTGGAATGATCTGAAATTTGGACTTTATATTCAAAATTCTATGTTCTACAAAAGCTTTTAAACGACTTTTGTTCCCAGATTTATAAAAAAAATGATATAGGCCCAGAACTGACCATCTATCAAAAAACATTTTTTTTCCTTTTAAATCCACTCTTTTGGACAAAAAATTAAAAAAAAAAAAAAAATACAACTATAACATTTCTTATTTTTGGTGGGTATAGAGAAGAGGGATAGGGCTACAAATTTTTCTCTATATTATTAGATGCGATTCATTGGTTTTGAGATATAGCCTCTCAAAAAAAGTCTATTTTTGACCAAATTCCAAAAATTCCCAAAGTTTGAGAGCCTATATTTCGTGTCAAACAAATGGCTTTTAATAATGCACTAATAAAACTTGTTGCACAGTTCCTCCTCTAAACAATATCCAAAAATAAAATAAAAATTAGTAGGTAGCGTTTTTTTTTTTTTTTTTTTTTTTTTTTTTTTTTTTTTTTTTTTTTTTTTTTTTTTTTTTTTTTTTTTTTTTTCTAGACGTGATATCAAAAATCTGTTAGCAATAATGCAAAAAATTGGGGCTAAGATTGTTCAGTTAAATTTTCAGCTCATGTGGACCAGTGGTTTGATCCCTGCTATTCATTTTTTTTTCAACTTTGGGTCCAAATAACTTTCAAACCGTTATAAATTCAGAAAAATGTTCGAAATGAACTCAGAACTTCGGGAAAAAATGCATGTACCTTGGAAATTTCAGCTCAATCAGTCATATAATAAAAAAAATTCCAAACAAAATATAAGAAATTAAGATTTTTTTTGTTTTTTCAATATTTACTTTTTCTTTTGAAAGCTCCTTTTCTGCTAGTATATATATATATATATATATATATATATATATATATATATATATATATATATATATATATATATATATATATATATATATATATATATATATATATATATATATATCATTAATATTACAGAATTTCACTATTATTATTATTATATTATTTATTATTATCATTATTATTATTATTATTATAATTATTATTATTAATATTTTTTATTATTATTATTATAATTATTATCTCACTTGGCAAAGAGGTGTCAGTACGTGCAAATTTTGAAAGGAAATAAAATATTCTTGCCTCTTTCCTGAACAAAGAAAATACATAATTTGGCTGAAATTTTTTTTACTTTGGGCACCCTGAGATCATCTTCTAATTTCCTGACTGCAGGTGTTACATTTAGCAATTTCGAGCCTATCCTGAAACATTATAAAGTACTCCCATACTGCTGAATCTGATCTTTTAGCCATATTGACTGAAAGTATAAACAAAATAATAATTTTGAAATAATGTAGCTAAATGATACAAATTTGATACATAGCAATAAAATAACAATGATATGTATAAATACAGGTTAAATTGATAATTTTATATCTTACATTTTTTGAAACTTTACTTTAGGGTCTTACCTAGGTAAACCTGTTGAATCACTATTATGAATTAAAAAAAAAAAATTTTTTTGTACTTTTTTTAAACTTTTATTATACAAAATCTGAAATTTTCTTAACTTTTTTTTCAGAGAAAATGCATATAATCATTAATTTAAGTGAATGTTGGCTATTCTACTCCTTCCTTATAATTAAATAAACCTGAATTAAATTTATATCTAATTTTCTTAACCAAAAATTTTGGTGCTTTTGACCTCTTTACAAATTTTAGGCAACTCTGGCCAGAACCCCGGCCCCGGCAAAATTCCAGCCCCAGTCGGTCCCATATATATATATATATATATATATATATATATATATATATATATATATATATATATATATATATATATATATATATATATATATATATATATATATATATATATATAATATATAATATAATTAATAATAATTATTTTTTTATATATATATAATATATATATATATATATATATATATATATATATATATATATATATATATATATATATATATATATATATATATATATATATATATATATATATATATAATATATATATATATCCATAGGGTGGGGGAAAACTAAATACCCTCAAAAGAAAATTTTTATTTAGGAAATAAACTATTCATATCATCAATTTTGAATTTTTTTGGTAGAATGGTCTTTATATTTCAATGTTTTATATAAAATAAATTTAATAAATTTAAACTATAACAAAAAAATTTCCCTCATTTTGGGTAATTTTTTTTGCCAAAATACAAAGTTTTTTTCTAAAGTCTGCCCCCCCAAAAAAAACATTTTATTTAAAAAAACTTTTATACACAAACAATTTTGATGCTGTGCATGGAAAATATTTTAATTTTCCCATGCACAGCATCAAATTGGTTGGATATACAAAAAGTTGCTCTAAATAAAACATGTGTATCTTGCTCAACTGTGCAACCTCCAACTTTTTTTTTTTTTTTATACTCAACCATTTTGTTACTACGCACAGGAAAAACATTTTTTCCAAAATTTTTCCTGTGCACATGCACCAAAATGACTGAGCATAGAAATTTTTTTTACAGGGTTATATAGTTGGGTAAGACACATTTTCTATTTAGAAAGATTTTTTGTACTCTACTCCCAACCATTTTGCTGCAGTGCATGGGAAAATACAATAATTTGAATTTTTCCTATGAACAGCAACAATGTAGGATTATATATTGATTATATATATATATATATATATATATAATATATATATATAATATATATATATATATATATATATATATATATATATATATATATATATTTTTTTTTTTTTTTTTTTTTTTTTCTCAACCCAGACTCAGTAACCCTGTTAACTTAGATCCATAAATATGTTAATTTGAACAAAAGTCATGATATATTTTCCCTTAATAACTCAAATACTGATTTGGATTTTATTATGTCCGTCAACTTGTCTCTAAACCTCAATACTTCAATGACAATTCACTCATCCAATCAACAGCATAAAACTGGAAATCAAGAGTATTGAGAAGCATCATTTTTAATAGGCTCCCAGTATCCTTTTGAGTATTGCACAGTATAATTTGTAACAAAGTCACTTGTAAATCCAAATGCATCACAGTACTTTCAATCAACTTAGTACCACCTTTTGCACAAGAGAGAATTTTAAGTCATATGGACCCATGAAGACCATTCCTGAGTATGCATGAATGGATCCATGGCACCTTGACATCTGATAATAATAGAAAATATTATCTCTTCTCATATTGTGAGAGTGAGTCTTTGAGCTTGTGCTGCTCCTCATTCAACTATTTTTATTCCATGCCTTGACTCCATTTTTTTCTCAATGTTATAAATACCAATCCCAAAAAGAGAGTCATTCTGAATTTTTTTACAGCTTTATTACTCTAACCTATAATTTATAAAAGATCTTTGTATATCCTTAGTTCTTATTTCCTGGATCAAAAGAAATCTCATTCCCTTCTTTTCAATCTTCATTATAACTTTTCAAGTCAATTGATTTCTTTCCTCTCACTAATTTATGGCCTGTCAATAAATGCCACAAAACATACAAAAAATAATTTTCCACATGCCAGATGACTTAATTTTCAAGAAAAAAAACTATTTCAAGATTCTTTTGTATTAAAAAGGGTGGCTAGATTGTCAAATAGAAGATAATAGTTAATGTACTTACTAAAATTGCTTTCTTACTTCACCATGACAGAATTAATCTGCATACATTCCAATTTTATAGCATTAATAAAAATATTTGACTGGAATTATATCCCTAATTGTTTCAATTTCTCATAGCTCTTACTTTTCAGACGATTCTTACTACTCAGTATTAAACAGCCTCTAACAAATCAATATATTTTCTTTGATAATAGCCCTTATCTTTAAAATATTTGAATTAACTAATCCACCCTTTTTTACTTGCACTGTCTATAATAGTTTAAAATCTCTGAAAGACTAGCTTCATAAATTTTTTAATTTTATAAAGTTAATCTGGGCTTACCTAGACCTATAACCTCTTTTATACAAAACTAAATGTTTAATTATTTTTCCTTTCTTATCCTACACTCATATTAAAATTATTTGCTGGGGAAAATTTAAATCTGGGATGACCATTTCATAATGAATGTAAACTTTTGCACTTTTTGACCTGGTCAGTCTTGACAGATCTTTATCTTTTCTCGTTTTGGATTATATCAGTTATTCAATAACAAAAGTTTATTGCAATGAAAAGCTAATAAGGCATAACCTATATAGGAATATTACTTAAAGAATGTAATCAAAATGAATAGTAATAATAATTAGAATAGCAATCTTGTCCAGTAAATATAGAACATTTCTCCAGATATTTGTAAGATCTACCCTATTATGTCTGTCAAGAAAAGGATGAACAAAAAAATAATCTTTATATTGTTTAAAAATATTGAGTCAGATAGATAGTATATAAATAATAATTTTTTAACTTTAAACTACAAAAACTCCAGAAAATCAGAACTTTTATAATAATAAATCCTCAAATAATTATAAACCTTTACAAACGAAGGAAATTACCAAATAATAAGTAAATGAGTTCCTTTCAACATAAAGAGATGCTGACATAATCTTAAAGTTCCACGAAAATTGATTGGAGTGCTCATTGCATAATAAGGAATGAAAATTTTGGCATAAAACATTGTAAATGACAAAGTCCTTAATACACGAGTAGATCTCTTTTTAAACTACTGCTGCTTTTCCAACATCCATGAAATGTATTTCTCGGCGCATATATTACGGACATGGGACTGAGCAAACTCGAGAAATTGAAATTTTGTTCTAGATGCGTACGCATATTATGATTTATTTGAATCTCAGTATCGGTAGGCAAAAGAAATATTTCAAATCGAATAAAAACCGATTCAAGAGTTAACTGGCAGAACTAACAAATAAACCTTACCTTCAAGCAAATTTATGTCTCCTATAACACCTTACGCAAGACATAAAAATCTTTCCGAATAGATTCTGTGAAAAGAGAAATTTATCGATTTTATCCATGGCTAAACGACTCTTCCAAAATTGTCTGCCATATTGAGTCTGCGCAGTAACGAAAAATTATCTTCTATTTGCGCCTAAATTAATTTTAGCATGAACTTCCCTAATATGTCCTTTAATTACAGGAAAAAGAATAATTACTTACCAATACGGATAGTCTTGATAATAAAAACAACAAAACACTAGGTAAGAGAATTTGTCTAAAATAAAACAAATTTATAGTGAAACAATAAACAACTACTCTGCCATCTATTGAGAAAGAGAAATACTAAAATTGGAACATCGAAGAGGTACCTAGAGGCGTTTAAGAGGTTTTATTTCCATATTATTTTCAACCTTACTGCTTATTATTCTGATGTCTATGAAAATAATAGTTTTAAATAGCGTATCATTAGAAGCAAGTGTCTCAGTAGTTTATAATACAAAAAGAAACTGTCTTTTGTACGGAAATCCTATATATTTGAAAATTATATATATATATATATTATATATATATATATATATATATATATATATATATATATATATATATATATATATATATATATATATATATATATATATATATATATATATATATATATATATATATATATATATATATATATATATATATATATATATATATATATATATATATATATATATATATATATATATATATATATATATATTGTTCTCCCTACCCTTATCCCTGATCGCCTTGGTGATGAACCCAACATACTTGATCTTTTCCTAACTTCTTATCCTTCTCCTTACACTGTTAAACTCTTTCCTCCTCTGGGTTCATCCGATCACCTTCTTATCTCTGTATCTTGTCCTGTCTCTTCAAGTTTTCCGCAAGAACAGCCCCCGCCTTCGGCGAGGAGACGTTTCTGGCATTTCGGTGCCACTAACTGGTCTGACTTGCGGTTGTACTTCTCTGATTTTCCATGGAATGATTACTGTTTCCGTGGGAGAGGTCCCTCTGAGTGTGCTGAGTGCATAACCGAGGTGATTCTCTCTGGCATGGAGGCGTACATTCCATATTCTTTCCCTTCTACTAAACCTAACAAACCTTGGTTTAACTCTGCTTGTTCTCGTGCTATCAGCCACAGGGATGCTGCCTTCAGAGATTACCGTCGTCTTCAAACTCCAGAAACTCATGCAACTTATATTTCATAGCGGAATCGTGCAAAATCTATTCTCCGTAATACTAAAAACTCCTTTCTCTGCTTAAAATGCAACAATCTTTCTGGCTCTACATCCTCACGCCCTTTCTGGCATTTTGCAAAAAATGTCAACTCTAATTTTTGCTTCTTCCTCTTTCCCTCCTTTAGTATCTTCTGACGGTACAACTGCCGTTTTGCCTTCCTCTAAAGCTGAACTCTTCGCTCAAACTTTTGCTTCTAATTCAACCTTAGACAATTCCAGAGCTGTTCCTTCTCCTCCAACCCCCTCCAACTCATTTATGCCTAAAATTATAATTTCTTCTAAAGACGTTATTTCTGCTCTCTCTGAGCTTAACACTAAGAAGGCGTACGGTCCTGACGGTATCCCTCCTGTGGTTCTCAAAACTTGTGCTTCCGAGCTTGCACCATGCCTTGGTAAACTTTTTCGTCTTTGTCTTTCTACTTCAACCTTCCCTTCTTGCTGGAAACGTGCGCTCATTCAGCCTGTGCCGAAGAAGGGGGACCCCTCTCAGCCCTCTAACTATCGTCCAATTTCTTTAACCTCCGTTCTTTCTAAAGTTTTCGAATCTATCCTTAACAGGAAGATTTGGAAACATCTCAATTCTTTTAATCTTATCTCTGATCGCCAGTATGGCTTTCACAAGAAACGCACTACTGGTGATCTCCTTTCCCTTCTCTCTGACTCTTGGTCCTCCGCTATTCGGCATTTCGGTGAATTCTTTGCTGTTGCGCTAGACATATCGAAAGCTTTCGATAGAGTCTGGCACAAAGCTTTGATTTCCAAACTTCTCTCTTTCGGTATCTATCCTTCTCTCTGTGACCTTCTCTCTGATTTCCTTTCCGGTCGTTCTATAGCAGCTGTTGTAGACGGCCACCGCTCTTCCTTTAAATCTATTAACAGTGGTGTTCCTCAAGGATCTGTCCTATCCCCAACACTTTTTCTACTTATTCATTAATGATCTTCTCTCTGTTACTTCATCTCCTATCCACTCCTATGCTGATGACTCCACCCTTCATTACTCTTTTCAATTTGAAAGGCGCCCCTCTCAACAACAGTTACTAGACACAAGGAGGGTTGCCTTGGAGCAGCTGACCTCTGATCTATCTCGTATTTCTAATTGGGGCAGAGAGAACATGGTTGTTTTCAATGCCACCAAAACTCAATTCCTCCATCTCTCCACTCGACACAATCTTCCACACAACTATGATATCTTCTTCGAAAACACTCAACTCAGACCTTCATCTGTTCTTAATATTCTCGGTGTTTCCTTTTCTCGTGATCTTTCTTGGAAAGATCACATTACCTCTCTTTCTAAACAAGCTTCTAAGAGGTTGGGTGTTCTGAGGCGCCTTCAGTATTTCTTCACTCCACCCCAGTTGCTTGCTCTGTATAGGGGTGTTGTTCGCCCCTGTATGGAGTATGCTTCACATATCTGGGGTGGTTCCACACATACAGCTCTCCTAGAGAAGGTGGAGGCTAGGGCATTTCGTCTCATCAACTCTCCTGCTCTTACTAACTCTCTTCAATCTCTTTCTGCCCGGTCGAATTGTTGCGTCACTCTCTCTTTACTATCGCTATTACAATGGACACTGCTCTTCTGAACTCTCGTCGCATACCTCCTCCTCTGAGAAGGGCTCGTGCGACTCGACTTTCCACACAGTCTCATCCTTTCTCTGTCCAACTCTCTGACCCCAGGCTTAACCGCTATGCTCTGTCCTACATGTACTCTACTGGTAAAGTCTGGAACACACTCCCTTCTTCTATTTTTCCAACTTCCTATGACTTACATACCTTTAAACGTCGTGTATTGGGACATGTCGGCCTTTAGTTTGACCAGGCTAGTAGTATAGGGGGCACTTTCGGCAGGAAAAATCAGGCAACCTGTCCCTAACGGTCTTTTCTGCATTTGCGAGCAATCCTACATTCTCAGGGACCTTCCTGACATTTCTTTGTCGGTTCACGGAGCCGCGCGGGCCACGGGCCCCCAAACCCCACAAGTTCGAATCAATTCCAGGAGGATTGAACCGCAAAGAAAATGGTCAGGAAAGAAAGTGAGGTGAACGCAGCGATTTTGCAAACTCAGGCAACTTCCTGATACCATTTTTTGGGGGGGTTCACGGGGCCTCTCGGGGGCCGGTATATATATAAATATATATATATATATATATATATATATATATATATATATATATATATATATATATATATATATATATATATATATATATATATATATATATATATATATATATATATATATATATATATATATATATATATATATATATATAGCAAAGGAGGAAGCAGCTAGTAGGGAGGCTGAAGAGATGATGGAGGATTTGAGAATAGGAAAGATCTTAATATTGGCAAAAACATATAGAGGGTCAAAGAGGAAAAGAGGTAATATCAAGGATAAGCAGGGTGAAATTTTGGTAAGACCAACGGATATAAACGGAAGATGGACTGAACACTTTAGAGATCTATTGAACATGAATGATGTGGAGGAGGAGGTGGAAGAGGAGATGGAAGGGGGACAGGGGGACAGGAAGACGAGATTACAGGAGAGGAGTTGGGGGTAGCCTTAGGAGCATTGAATAACGGTAAGGCACCAGGGGAGGATGAAATACCCATAGAACTCATAAAACAGGGAGGAGAGAAAATGAAAGAAGTAATTTGAATATGTTGAATAGATGTTGGAACGAGAGCGAAGTGCCGGAGGGCTGGGGAAAAGTAATTGTGGTTCCAATATATAAAGGAAAAAGAGATACTGGAGTCTGCAACAATTATAGAGGGATTACATTATTGGACCATTTAGCAAAAACATACAAGAGGATCTTGGAAAGAAGGCTGAGAATGGTTGTAGAGCCCAAATTGGGGGAAGAACAGTATGGATGCAGGAAGTACAGAAGTACGAAGGATCTCTTGTTCGCTCTGAGAATTACGTTGGAAAAG
>SEYY01019249.1:25000-27358 GCA_009176605.1 Armadillidium nasatum | reverse complement strand
AATAAATAATAATAATAATATAAATAATAATAATATAAAAATAAAAATGGTAAAACAACTATTATTGAAATAATGCAAATGCTATAATTCGAGTCAGATACTATAAATATATATATATATAATATATATATATATATATATATATATATATAATATATTTATATATATTATATATTAGTAATAAATATTAATATAGCAGTTGTGTTCTGACTTAACTATGTAAGAGTATTTAAAAGGTTTCAGAGTTCATATAAAGGAAAATAAATTTGTTGCTCTCTCGTAATTATCGTGTTTCATTTTTGCTTCTATTTTATATTGCAGCATTTTTAAAATATAAAATGATAAAGAAGATTGATTTCCCGTCTTGGCAGGTATCACAAATCGGATATTGAAAATATGATACAAAGTATATATATATATATATATATATATATATTATATATATATATACTCCAATATATATATATAGTGCCTTTTTTAAATATATCGAAATTAAAAACCGTTTTCTGTAAAAAATATTATTCAAAGCGATAACTTTTGTGTATAATTTTTATATTTTTGAAAAACATTAAAAAAAAAAAATAAAATAAAAATAAAATTTTTTTTTTTATTAAAATATTATTATTTATGTATATTAAACTATTATTTAAAAAGAAAACATTAAAAAATATGTAAATTGTATATATTATATAACAAATTCTGAATGTGCTTTTACCGCCCTTTTTACCCTATGGTCCCGCCAAAAACAATAATTTTTGCCGGGAAACTAGAAGGTAAAACCAATATAAAAATTATTATAAAGTGTAAAATGTATTTCTTTTATATTATATGACAGGGGTGGCCAACCTGCGGCTAGCGAGCCACATGCGGCTCTTTGAAGGATTATTTGTGGCTCTCGATAAATGTACCCGAGTTCCCTTTTCATTTTTGTGCTATTATATTTTAAAAAATTATTATTGTTCCGTATGTGTTTCAAAATGTCTTAAATTACTGACAACAAATATGAAAGACTAAATGCAACGTTGTAACAAATTTCATTTCCGTCCAAGTTAAGAATGATATGACTCATCGAAAACTGCGCGAACGAACATAAACAGTGGCGTAATCGTCCGTAATCGACCGACTCCTTTCATTGCAACGGACAGTTGACATTGTGCTCTGGAGGAAACAAGTTGTATCACTCTTCTACGGATATAATTTTAATCTGGAATTTTTGGTAAGTTAAACTAAATTTGTTTCGTAGTATGTAAAACTTGTTGTTATTGTTTTAATAACAAAAACTTGTATTTTCTAAATTTCTTTATTTATTTCCAGTTTTTTAAAAATATGACGACAGAGAACGAAAATAAAAAAAGAAATACGAGCAAGAAAATAGAAGTTTAATAATGAGTGGAGGAGAATTTCTTTTTTATTGACAATAACGGAAAAGCATTATGTGTCATTTGTAATTCTATGGTCAAAAATTATAAAGTTAGCAATTTACGTCAACATTATGAAACCAATCATCCTCAGTTTTCTAATCAGTATCGCCAAATTCCAAATTAAGATCAGATAAACTTGCTTCTCTAAAATCAAATTTAAATAAACAGCAGTCAATTTTGATGACCTTTAGAAATCAAGCTAATAATGTGGCTGAACCAGTTTTGTTATTGCCTGGAATATTTTCGTGCAAAACGCCCGTATGGAAGGGAGAGTTTATTGAAAAAAACTTGGAAGATGTACTTAAAGTTTTAGATCCAAATAATGCAGCATTGCACAAAGTTGTTTCGCAAATTCCCATCTCGAGACACACAACCGAACGACGCATAACTGCAATTAATACATCTCTTGAATATAATTTAAAAAATATTTGAAGAACTGTTTGCATTCAGCTTAGCCCTTGATGAATCGACAGATATTACAGATCTTCAGCAATTGGCAGTTTTCATACGTTTTGTTTCACCTGACTTCGTTGTTAAAGAAGAATTATTAGATTTAGTAGCACTTCAAGAGTCAACCCGAGGTGTCGAAATTAAATATGCATTAGATTCCATAATAAAAACTTTTGATGTGCCTCTTAATAAACTTGTAAGCATTGCAACTGATGGAGCTCCGGCAATGCTGGGTAAAAAAATCGGCCTTATTCAGCTTTTAATAGATGATTCTCAAATCACAATTCATACCGATTCACTGCATAATTCACCGAGAACATCTCGTTAGAAAATATTTAAAATATCCTGATGTTATGAAACAGTGTTACACATTGTAAATTACATTCGCACCAATGCAAAAAATCATCGACAATTCAAAAATTTCCTTAAAGAATTAAAGGACGAAGAACTTCCAAATGACATTAATTTCTTTTGCATTGTTAGATGT
>SEYY01019249.1:15000-20000 GCA_009176605.1 Armadillidium nasatum | reverse complement strand
TCCTGTATGGAGTACACCTCACAGACCTAGGGTGGTTCAACTCATACAGCTCTCGTGGAAAAGGTAGAATCTAATGATTTAGTCTTTTTACTCTTTCGCTCTCGTTAGCTCTCTACAATCTCTTTCTGCCTATCGAATTTAATCGCATAACTCCTCCACTGATAAAGGCTGGTGCGACACGCCTTTCAGCACGGTCTCATCATTTCATTGTCCAATTCTCTGACCACAGACTCAACCGATATGCTTAATCTTGCACATGTACTCAACTGGTAAAGTCTGGAGCATGCTCCCCATACCTGTTTCCTCATCTTGCTTCAGATACACACTTTAAGAAGCTGTGTATATTTCATTCATTTTGGAATCGTCCAAAATCTGTTTTCCCTGACACAAAAAATCTCATATCTCCGACAAAAATGAAATAATCTTTCTGGTTCCTCCTCCTCACGCAATTTTCCCATCAAGTTCATTCTATTATTTATAAGATCTAGAATATATAGCGCATTTAAAATTTACTCAAACTGGCATTTGTAAAATATTTTTCTATTTTAATTTTCTCTCAAAGACTCAAATGGATATATATATATATATATATATATATATATATATATATATATATATATATATATATATATATATATATATATATATATATATATATATATATATATATATATATGGTATTTCGGGTCTTCTGCCGCTCATTGCCAATAAAATAATTTTCAATTTAAAAATAATATAAAACCTTCATATTTGATTTAAATTTACTATTACGGAAAAGTTTTCTTCAGAAATATGTATCTTATTTTTTCATTTAAAAATCCCTCTTTTCATTAATTTTGAAATTGTCAGACTCTTTGTTAACTCTTCTGAATAAAAATGCATCGTGAAAAGTTATAAAGTTGGGGGAAAATGGAAATCACGCCACTTCAAGTGAGCAATGAAATTTTTCGTAAATTTATTTATTTACTTTTAGAAAAAGATTGAGGTGATCTGAAGCTCTTTTTCCACTGTCGATCTGAAAAGGAGGAGAAGCCCAAAATGTTATGGATACATCGAAGTCTTGAAGAACAATACGAAGAAATAAAAGCTAGTTATTCTTTCAGGTACCATAGAATTTTTTAAAATTTCTATTAATTCTCTCTATAAGGAGTTGGAATAACAATTACATGCAGAGATTATCAATCTATCAAAACTGATAAAATAAGAATGCACGTTAAAGAACTCTTTCAAATTGAGGTACAGTCGTGAACAAAAGTTCGTTCCTATTAAGCTGGAAATAAATATTTATATAAAATGGAGATCATCTCAGGTTCAACCAATCACAGTTCAATTAAGCCCCTCTCAATGTTTTTATTTTCTTTTTACTCAAAATAGAGCTTTTATGAAATGATATCCATTTTATATAAATATTTATTTCCAGCTTAATAGGAACGAACTTTTGTTCACGACTGTACCTTGTCGTTTTAAAAATATATAAGTAAACTCCAAACCTAAAAAACCCAATTACGAAAGTCGTCTGAATTAAATTCCACAAACTTATTTTGAATAGAAAAAACTCTCACCCATCTCATGTTACCAAATCTTGTTAGAATATGTTAAACCACTGCCGAAGGTTTTTTTTTTTATTGGGGAAGGAGTGGTTAAAGGACTGACGATGTCTGTATGAAGCAGTTTAAAAATAATTTGAATGGGTTCCACAAGTAACTTGAGTGCACCACTGGAGTTTCTACATTTGACAATGCCAGCAAGGGAAAGTTTACGAGCCAAAAAATAACTTCTTAATAACTCCATCTAACATGAATTGCTATTTTAAAGGATAAATGTATTAAATGAAAAAATTTAAAAAAAAACATTAATACTACATTTTTCCTAACTTAATTAAAAGTTAATGCAACCTTTGTATAGATGGTTTCCTATACATGACTTTGAGCATAATACTTCCTTCGAAAGACAAACTTTAAGTGATAAAAATGTAAAAAAGCTGAAAAAAAAATCTAATTAAATATTTTAATTTAAAAAGAATCATTTTAAAACTCAATTTATAAATATTTTTCTGATGAATATTATACACAGGAATACAGATACTAAAACGCAATAAAAATATTTATTTATTTGAGAGCTCAAATACTTCAGGAAAAAAAGTATTAATGAAAGAAGAAAAAATAATCTATAATAAAAAAGAATAGAAAAGCAATTAATGTTTTGAAATTGAAAGAAACCTTTCTTTCTTCACTTGAAAATCCATTAAAAAGGGGGAAAACTTCCATATAAACAATGTAATTAATTACACTTTTGTGCATTTGCTTAGCTAATAATAATAATAATAATAATAATAATAATAATAATAATAATAATAATAATAATATGATAATGATAATGATAATGATAATGATAATGATAATAATAATAATAATAATAATAATAATAATAATAATAATAATAATAATAATAATAATAATAATAATAATAATAATAATAATAATAATAATAATAATAATAATAATAATAATAATAATAATAATAATAATAATAATAAATAATAATAATAATAATAATATATATATATATATATATATATATATATATATATATATATATATATATATATATATATATATATATATATATATATATATATATATATATATATATATATATATATATATATATATATATATATATACAAAGAATCTAATGTAGAAATTGCTAACGTCACAAAGTTCATAAACTTTGGAGAAACATTCAGAAAATATGTTTTTTTCTCTTTTTTTTTTTTATTTTTTTTTTTTTTCGTGTGTGTTTATAAGTTTTTCCTCTAATAAGTATGAAAGTTTTTGAGAAATGTAATTTACAATAATGTCCAGAACTGCAGAAAATTAGAAAATTAAACATAAAGGCATGAAGATATTTTTGCTGAAGACTTTTTTACGTTTGAAGATATTTTATTTAATTAATGGAAAGAACTTTATAAAATTACAATTTTATTTTATTTTTGGTATTTTTTTCAAACTAGCTTGGAAATGGTTGTTCTAATTTAATCAAGAATTTGACAAAAAAGAAGAAATATTATAAATGTCTTTAAAGTAGTTAATTACATTAAGTTACTTTATGAAAACATTTTTTCTATATTTTGAAAAAAAAAAAATTATCTAATCTTAAAACTATATGTAAAAAACTATTAAGCCTTTGGAATACTTTTACCTATCAATAATACTGGTTATGTTTACAAAAAAAAAAAAAAAAAAAAAAAATGAAATAAATTTTCAGAATATGGTAAAAGATCGATGAGCAGTGAAAAATGTACTCCAAGATAGTCTTTATTTTCCTCATCTTTTTCTATTTAGAGAACTCTCGTACCTCAATTGTATAGGATTGTTATATTTATTTAGGAATAATCTATAGGAAGTTGCCTCCTAGGATCAAAGTGAGGATTCAAATTACTAACTTAAAACACACAACCTGGTCTGGCTCTACCACTTGAGAATATATATATATATATATATATATATATATATATATATATATATATATATATATATATATATATATATATATATATATATATATATATATATATATATATATATATATATATATATATATATATATATATATATAATGTGCCTGGACACGTCGGCCTCTAATGACATGATAAGACTTTTCCAACTCGGGTGAAAACTGAAAGGCCTCCGACCTTTGAACACCGATATATATATATATATATTATATATATATATATATATATATATATATATATATATATATATATATATATATATATATATATATATATATATATATATATATATATATATATATATATATATATATATATATATATATATAATATATATTCTAATAGTTTAAAAGTTAAGCTTTCAAATAAAAGTAAATTTAACTCTTACTTCCTTCAATATATAATTTTGAAGACGATTTCAATGAGGAAACATTAAGAATGATTGCTAAAATTTCTCAAAGCAATGGACCCTGAATGATCTAACAGAGGATTGCAGTGTCACAGGAAACAGGCTTTGGATATATGTGTAATAAATGATGTTTCGCAGACAAAGTTAACCTTCGACGATTAAATAAATTTGTTTGAAAAGATTTTTTAAATCATAATGAAAAACAAAAGTAAAAAAAAAATCAAACAATTTAAAATAATAAAAATAAATATTTTTATAACAAATACTGCGTCATTTCACTTTCAAAGCCTACTTATTTAATACTTAAAGAAGATTATTATTGAATTGATGGGGAATTTCATGAAGATAAGAAGTATTGAATGGGGAAAATAATGATCATCAACGAAGATATCAATCATCTTACATGTGTCTAAGAAGCAGTTACAGCTGGATTACACCATATATAATATATATATATATATATATATATATATATATATATATATATATATATATATATATATATATATATATATATATATATATATATATATATATATCCAACTTTTAAAGTCTGCTATAGCAAAATTCGAACTCAGACCTCTTGGATGGTAAACAAGAGTGCTACCTCCACGCCAAGACAGTACAAAAGGAAATCGCGCTGGGAAGGCTCATAAACAACTGTTCATGCAGACCCCCTCAAACGGACTCCCCCAACTGCACTCTGACATAGGGCAACACTGTCAAGTTCCATCCTCTCCTCTCACAGACTGTTATATAAACAAACATTTAAAACAACCACATCGCTCGTGGAGTTAAAATATATTCAACTTTTAAATGCTAAACTAAGAGGTCTCAGTTGGAATCCTTATATAGCAGACTTTAAAACTTGAATATATTTTAACTCCACGAGCGATGTAGTGGTTATATATATATATATATATATATATATATATATATATATATATATATATATATATATATATATATATATATATATATATATATATATATATATATATATATATATATATATATATATATATATATATATATATATATATATATATATATATATATATATATATATATATA
>SEYY01019249.1:0-2500 GCA_009176605.1 Armadillidium nasatum | reverse complement strand
AACTAATTAATTAACTACAGAAAATCCCCTACAAACGACAATTTTTTTATGTCCGTTCAGGTACTGGAACGGACATAATTTTCAGGTCACACAGAAGAGTGAGGGAAAAAAAATTGAAAAATTGACTTAACAAAATGAACTACCGTGATAATATATATATATATATATATATATATATATATATATATATATATATATATATATATATATATATATATATATATATATATATATATATATATATATATATATATATATATATATATATATATATATATATATATATATATATATATATATATATATATATATATATATATATATATATATATATATATATATATATATATATATATATATATATATATATATAATATATATATATATATATATATATATATATATATATATATATATATATATATATATATATATATATATATATATATATATATATATATATATATACATGTAATACTTTACATGAAACTGATGTCGAATCAAAGTAATTATTTAGATTTATTTTAATTAATTTGAATTTTTTATTTTGCATTTTAATTAAATGCTTTTATATAATTTAAATTTAGTTGTTAACAATTCTAGTCATAATGGATCCTAAAAAATTCATATCCCCAACAATTCTTATCACTAGGTATCCTAAATGTCCTTTACAATTCATATCCTTATCATGTTCTTATCAGTTATTTTCCTTAAATTCTTTCCAATTTCAATACCTCACATGTTTTTATCAATTCAGTTCATTAGCAATTTTTTACCAATTCAAATTAGTAAAATATCTTTTAACTATTCCAATTTTTAATTCTTTCAAATACTTTAAATCAAGAATTTAAACAATATCTTGACCTTTTTTCTCGATTTTTATTTTTTTTTATTTTTATTTTTATTTTCAAAAGTTTTTCTATATATATATATATATATATATATATATATATATATATATATATATATATATATATATATATATATATATATATATATATATATATATATATATATATATATATATATTCAATAAATGCTTATAAACCAAGCAGTTTGTAACAAAGTAAATAGAGCTAAACATATTGGAGGATAAAGAAATACTTACCTCATCAGGTGTCGAACCACCGCATGTTGCGACTGAGATCGACAAAAGACTCGGTGCTCTACTGCTGAGCTATCCACGAACCCAAAAAAGTTCGCTTCAAGAAACAGTTTCAAGCAACCGATCTTCCCGTCAAGGTACAATCACCAGGTTTTCACCCTGTTCCTCCCCACTCTTTAGGTTTTATTCAATAAATGCTTATAAACCAAGCAGTTTGTAACAAAGTAAATAGAGCTAAACATATTGGAGGATAAAGAAATACTTACCTCATCAGGGGTCGAACCACCGCATGTTGCGACTGAGATCGACAGAAGACTCGGTGCTCTACCGCTGAGCTATCCACGAACCAAAAAAAGTTCGCTTCAAGAAACAGTTTCAAGCAACCGATCTTCCCGATCTCAGTCGCAACATGCGGTGGTTCGACCCCTGATGAGGTAAGTATTTCTTTATCCTCCAATATGTTTAGCTCTATTTACTTATATTATATATATATATATATTATATATATATATATATATATATATATATATATATATATATATATATATATATATATATATTTTTTTTTTTTTTTTTTTTTTTTTTAGCTTAACCTCAATAAATGAAATTTATTAAGAAGAATTTCAATATTCAATTTAAGAGAGAAAAAAAAATAAAAAATTTATGGATAATATTTTTTGATGAAGAAAACAAAAAATTTCGTCGTAAATCAAGCAAATGAAAACAGCAAATTCATTTTACTAAAAGGAAAAGATTTTAAAGTTTTTCTTTCAATATTATTATTATTTTTAATATTATTATTATTATTATTATCATTATTATTATTATTATTATTATTATTATTATTATTATTATTATTATTATTATTATTATTATTATTATTATTATTATTATTTAATTTTAGTATCAATATTATAATTAATATTAAAAATTATTATTATTATGATTATTATAAATTATTTTTAAAAATTATTATCATTATTATAAATTTATTATCATTACTTATAGTACTACTAGTAAAACTGAAAGTAAGGCTAAAAGTAGCACTAGAAGCAGTAAAAGCATTAGCAGTAGTAGCAGTAATAAATAATAATAATAATAATAGTTAAAAGTAAATATAGTGTTAAATATAGTATATAGTGTTTAGCTCTCTTAGTGAAAGGTTGTGTTTTTTAGTTCTCTATTGCTAGTGTGTGTGTTTGTGTTTTTTTTGTGCGTGTTTTTTTTTTTTTTTTTTTTTGTGTTAAATGTGTTGTTCATTTATTTTTCTTCAGTGTTCTGTGTTTTAATTTTTTAGTGTTTTTAATTAATTATAGGTTATTTTATTGTCAGTGAAGCTTGACGTCTGAAAGATAAGTATGGTTTTAATTTTTTCCGTAAGTAAACTTTTTACTG
>SEYY01019248.1:0-26244 GCA_009176605.1 Armadillidium nasatum | reverse complement strand
ATATATATAATATATATATATATATATATATATATATATATATATATATATATATATATATATATATATATATATATATATATATATATAATAAAAAAATTAACACTAAGAAGGCTGATGGTTCTAAAACCTTCCCTTGGTAAAGTATTTTGTCTCTGTCTTTCTACTTCAAACTTTCCTTCTTGCTGAAACGTGTCTCATTCAGCCTTTGTTGAAAAGGGAGACCCTTCTCACCTCTCCAACTACCGTTACATTTCTTCAACTTCCATTCTTTCTAAAGTTTTTGAACCTATCCTTAAGAGGAAGATTTGGAAACATCTCATCTTTTAATCTTTTATCCGATCGCTAGTATGGCTTTCGTGAAACGCGCTCTACTGATGATCTTACACTTCTTTTTGACTCTCAGTCCTCCGCTCTTCGGCGTTTCTGTAAATCTTTCGTTGTCTCGTTAGAGATATCAAAAGCCTTTGATACAATCTAGCACAAAACTTTGATTTCCAAACTCTCTCTTTCGAATTGGTTTACTTTTCGGTCGATAGCAGCTGCTGTAGAAGGCAACCATTCCTAATTTAAATCTATGAATAGTTGTGTTCTTTATAGATCTGTTCTATCCACAACTTTTTTCCTCCTTTTCATTAATGACCTCTCAATTACTTCATCATTTATCCACTCCTATGCTAATAACTCCACTTTTCATTACTCCTTTCAATTTTAATGGCAGTTAATTGACTCTAGAATGGTAGCCTTGGAACAACTAACCTCTGATCTTTCTCGTATTTTAAATTGGGGTAGAGAAAACATGGTCCTAAAATTTAAGTGTCTTCATAGATTCTGTTCCTATTCATAGGTTTTAAGATTCCCTCCTCGAAGCAAAGACTATGTATCCACCCATAGAATTAAGACTTTGTTCATGCTCATAAAATTTAAATGTCCTCTAAGAAGCAAAGACTATGTACTCACTCATAGAATTAAGACTCTCCTCGAAGCAAAGACTCTGTTCATATTCATAGATTTTAGGACTCCATCCTAGAAGCAAAAGCTCTGTTCCCATTCATAAACTTCAAAACTCCCTCTTCAAAGCAAAGACAATGTTCCCATTCATTGAATTAAGTGTCCTCGAAGCAAAGACTCTGTTCTTATTCATAGATTTTAAGACTCCCTCCTAGAAGCAAAGACTCTGTTAGCATTCATAAATTTTGTTTTTATAGAATTAATGGGTATATATATATATATATATATATATATATATATATATATATATATATATATATATATATATATATATATATATATATATATATATATATATATATATATATTATATATATATATATATATATATATATATATATATAGTTTAATATTTTATTAAATTTAGTACAAGATTAAAAGACATTAATTGAGTTAGCCTTAAAATGTAAGTTTCCTTTAAGTCTTTAAAATTTAATTTAGGTAAATTAATATCAAATTATTAATTTAAAAAATGATACTATGGTCACTTAGGTAATTAAATAATGTTTGTTATATCCTTTACTATATTCTAAGCATTAAAATCTATTAAAATTATGACCAAAACTATTATAATTTGTTTAAATAGATGAATTAAAAATTTATTGCATAAATATAATAGTTATCACTTAAATTAAAGAAAACTCATTAAAGAAAATCAAAATGTATCGGTAACAATTATATGATATTTTAAATCTTTATTATTAATAATTTAAGTTACTAATATTTTATCATTATTGATATTAATTATTAGATTATTATTCTTATTGCTATTATTATTTATTATTAACATTATTTGCTACTACTATTATTATTTATTATTATTTTTATTATTATTGGTATTTATTTACTTATTTATTATTACTATTTTTATTATATGTTTATTTGTATTATTATTATTATTTATTATTAGTAGTAGTATTTATTCATTCATATTATTAGTATTATTATTACTTGTTAGTATTATTATTACTTATTATTATTACCTATTATTATTACTTATTATTTACAACCTTCCATACAACTATATCTTCGAAAACACAAACCAAACCGTCTGTCTTTAATATTCTTGGTGTTTCTTTTTCTCTTGATCTTAGAAGAATCACATTAGTTCTCTTTCTAGACAAGCTTCTATGGTTGGGTGTTCAAAGGCGCCTTCGTAATATCTTCACGCCACGCCAGTTGCTTCTTCTGTATAGAGGCATTCTCCACCTTTGTATGGAGTACTCCTCACATATCTGGAGTGGTTCCACTCAACCAACCTTCCTTGAAAAGGTGGAATCTAGGACTTTTCGTTTTATCAACTCTCCCCTCTCATTAATTCTTGACAGTCTCTTTCTGCCCATCGAATTGTTTCGTCACTCTCTCTATACTAAATGACATTGATCTTCTGAACTCTCCCGTCGAATACTTTTTCTATTGAGAATGGCTCGTGCGACACTTCTTTCAATATAGTCACCTTTTCAGTGTCCGAGTCTGACCCCAGTCTTCACCGCTACATTCAATCTTACATGTACTCTACCGGTAAAGTATAAAACACACACCCGATTTCTGTTTTCTCAACTTCCTTTGACTTACACACCTTCAAATTGCAGTGTATGAGGCATGTCTACCTTTGATTTAATTTGATTACGATTCCTATATTTTCCCAAATCTGATCAAAGTTATTAGGCCCCTTTCCTATTTCAAAAGGAGATTAAAAAGAAATATATGAGCTGACTGTCGTCAAGTGAGGACGCATTGAAATAAAAAGAGAAGTGAAGAGTCAGAAGAAGAAGAGAGAAAGAAGGTGTGAAGGTAACAAAGGTAACTTTAATTTTTAACTGAAAAGAAGTATCTGAAGAAATTAAAATTAATTAACTAGTTTCAAAAATTCCTTTATCGAAACAATAAATAAATTTAAATTATATAATTTTAAAGGAATAATATAGAAGAGGCAAAATTTTATACTCTCTTCGTCGCCATGAAGAAAATGATAATTTATATAAAACAAACTAGAAAAGCAGCATATTTTTTGAAATGATATTTTTAAAATATTTAAATAAGGAAACAATTTGAAAATCAAATAATGGAAAAAGTTCTTTCCATGCAGTTAGTTCACTTGAAGATTTTCGTCCCATTGTTCAAAGACAACAGAGCTAGTAACCAGACACGTTAACCTAACTGCTTGTAAAAACCCATGACTAGCTTTAAAAACTTAGGCAACTTGGAATATGATCTTCTAGAGAACTCAAAGAGAGGGTTTCAAAGGAAAGAATGAAGATGATGCTAGTTCCACTGAGAGGGTGTTATAACCCTACCTAGGAATGTGTTACTAAGGATTAGCATTGGAAACCATTACACCAAGAAACAGTCTTCTGGAAAACTCTGGGATAAAGAGTTTCGAGGGCAGAAGGAAGATGCTGGTTCCATATATATATATATATATATATATATATATATATATATATATATATATATATATATATATATATATATATATATATATATATATATATATATATATATATATATATATATATATATATATATATATATATATGACAATTATTCTCTTGACCTTCAAGAGGAGAGAAGCAAAACTCATCGTGAATGGGAAAAACTCTTCTTCTATCACTTGCTAATTTTCATTCAGCTCGTAATCGTTGCAAAAATATTCTTCGATGGACTAAGTGTGCTTTCACTAAAAGGAAGTGGACTGACCTCCATGGTTCTACTGATAAAAATTTCTGGCCTCTTGTGAATAATATATCTAAAAACCTGTAAATTTCCCTTTCCTCCTCTTATTGGCTACGATGGTTCTGTGGATAATACTTCCTATGAAAAGGCTAATCTCTTCAACCCCTTTTTTCATCTAATTCTATCCTGCTCGATTCTGGCATACATCCTCCTATTCCTTCTCCTCTCAGGTGTCCCATGTCTTTACTCATGATCGGGTGCATGGGATCCTGAAATCTATGAACGTCATTAAGGCCAGTGGTACTGATAGCATTCCCGCTCGTGTTCTGAGGGAGTGTGCTTCCGAGTTAGCACCTGTCCTTTTTCAGCTCTATTCTCTATACCTTAATACTAATACTTTTCCTCAGTACTGGAAGTACGTATACGCTCAGCCGATCCCGAAAAAAGGTAGTCACTCTGACCATTCCAACTATCGACCAATAGCTTGCACTTGTGTTTTGTCTAAAATTTTTGAAACTCTCCTCAACTCTAATTTCCTGAATCATTTGAATCATTTTCTTCTCTCAGATCATCAGTATGGCTTTCGAGGTTCGAAGTTAACTAACTGGTGGCATACTTTCCTATCTTACTGACCTATGGTCTTCAGTCGTTAGAGACTTCGAGGAGTTTTATTTGGTGGCTCTTGGCATAACCAAGGCTTTTGACCGGGTATGGTATGGTATGCGTCGATGCTCTCTAAGCTCCCTTCTTTTGGGTTTTCTACTTCTCTTTGCTTACTCATGTCTAGTTTCCTCTCAGATCTCTCCATATCAGCACTTGTTGATGGAACGACCTTTTTCTCCTTTCTTGTTAACTGTGGTGTTCTTCAGGGTTCTATTTTATCTCCAACTTTATTCTTACTTTTCATTAACGATCTTCTCAACTGCAATTCTAACTCTGTTCACTCTTATGCTGATAAATAACCTCTCCATTCTTCTATTTCAACTTTATTCTTACTTTTCATTAACGATATTCTCAACTGCAATTCTAACTCTGTTCACTCTTATGCTGATGAATCAACCTCTCCATTCTTCTATTCATTTCAAATTTTCTCCCTTTGCTTCTAGAGTTGCTTCTCTTCAACTTTCCGATTCTATTCTTCTCGATCTGGGCGAGATATCCCGGTAGGGTCATAACAAACCTTGTGAAATTCAACTCTTTAATAATTCAACTTCTTTATATCTCTCTCAAAAAAGACCTTCCAACTTTTCTATTTTCTTCGATGGCTCTCCCGTCTCACCTGTAAATAATATTATCATTCTTGGTTTAAGCATTAACAACAAATTTTCTTGGAAACCACACATCACAATGGCTGCTAAGGCGGCCTCTAAGAAGCTGGAAGTACTATTCAGGTTTCGAGATTTTTTTCCCTTTTGAGCAGTTATTCCAATTGTATAAGGGTATTATTCGCCCTTGTATGGAGTACTGTTCTCACATTTTGGGGGTTCCGGTTCCTCCACTATTCTGGATAGGGTTGAGTATAAAGCTAAAAGATTAATAAACTATCCCCTACTTCAAACTTTCTAGACCCTCTATCTATGAAACGTGACGTTTGCTCACTATCTCTTTTCTATACGTAATACAATGGCATTTGTTCGAGAAAATTGGCCTCTCGTATTCCTAAACCATTGCGTCACCCTCGTTGCACAGGGGGTGCCCTGCTTTCACACGAATATTTGTAGAATCTGCAAACTCCAGGCTTTCCCGTTGTGGTGCCTTCTTTTTTCCAGCCACCTCTGTTCTGTGGAACAATCTACCATCATCTACTTTTTCTCATGCATTTAATCTTCCTCTCTTCAAGGCTTCCATCTGCCTACCTGAGGGATGTGCGTTAGGAATTAGAGTTTAAATGGGTTTTCTTCCACTTTTCTATTTGCATATGCCCCCTTCTTGTAAAGGGCTGTGCCCGTGAGTGGTGGTGAACTATATATATATTAGGGGGTTAGTCAACCCTAATCCTCATAAGGGGCCGTGCAAAATACAAATGTTAATTTTTATCGTACACCGCGAAATATAAATAATAATAATGTCTCAAAATGGCCGTCCACCTCGAAAGAACTGGAATAGAACATCTTGATGTTTAAGCTTCTGTAACTGTATTTTTGAAGGTTTAAATGGCTGGAGAAAAGTTCAAGTTCCTTCGTATGTGTTCGTCCAAACTATTATAACTTAGATGAGAAACGACTTTATGTTTAACTTTAATTACGAACGAATTTGACCTTGGGTTTTTCTTTCAGAGGGAGACAAATTGTGTCTCAATCTTTGGAAGAAAAGCTATTTGCTTTTAGAGCAACAAGATGAGTCGATAAGTCACAAATGCACAGAAATATACAAATTTTATGTTATGAGAGAGAATAATGTTTATTCTTCAGAATTTGTATAAGAAATATGTACTTGCTTTTTCTCTCTTTGAACAAAATGAGTTTTTTTGATCTGGCGGTCAAAATTTGAACTATTCCTTCAAGGTTGCCAGATTGAGACTGATAAACAAACAACGATAAAATAAATAAATACTGATACAGTTTTATAATATATATATATATATATATATATATATATATATATATATATATATATATATATATATATATATATATATATATATATATATATATATATATATATATATATATATATATATATATATATATATATATATATATATATATATATATATTGTGGTGTTCAACTGAGCATTTTTTCTTAATATATCGAAACTACAACGGCAAAATGATCTGAATTTCATTTTTTTTCGTAAATTGAAGGGCGGAAAATGATTTTATACTCTAAAAAATAAAAACACTAAAAAAAAAAAAATATAAAAAATGTAATTAACAGAGTAATAAATACGATCATTTAGCAACACATCGTACGACTTTAGGAGTGAATTTTATGCCAATGTTATAGCTATTTCGGAGCTTTAAAAAAAGAATCTTAATATATAGAAACTGCGAAGACATAATATTACAAAATAAAGAAAATTAGGCATATTAAATTAATGAAATTTTTTTTTTTATTTTTTTTTAACATTATTACCTGCTGAAGTAGCCGATATTCACATATATAAAAACTATTTACATACTTTCACTATTTAATTTCGTGTATATAATTTATTTATTTTAAATTTTCCTTAATTTTGGGTAAATTATATTAAAATTCTTCTTTACAAGGTTTTATAAAATTAGTTTGTGGTTAGGGCTATTTGCAGGCCGTTAGCGTCATTTACCCTTTAAGTCCAGGTTAAGTCTAACTAGTTTGTTAGATCTAACAAACTAGTTAGACTTAACGTAGCTTAATATATAGAAACTACGAAGACAAGGGTAAATGTAAGATAACAGCCAGCAAATAGGCCTAACCTGGCCAACGCTGGATCTTTCAGCTCATAAACATAATGCTATTAATGTTACAAAAATATTAAAATATGTAAATAAAAAAATGCTTTCATTATTTTAATTTACCTAATTCACTTTATTTCGTAAAAATTTTTTTTTTTGTAGTTTAGTAAACAGTTTTTAAAAATTTTACTTTATTTTTTTCTTCTTTGACCTGTTTTAGCTCCGAGATAGCTATAAAATTTTTAAAATTTCTTTCCGAAGTTGGTAACCTGGCAGAGCATACATAAGTAAAAGAAACTTTGGTAAAAATATTAGTTTCTAGACATGACAAAAACTACAATCAAATTAGACATTACGAAATACTTATAGATTAACGGGGTAACAGAAAAATCTATTTGTGATAAATGTACTTCTTTAAAAAGTATATTCAATATAGGGAAGGAATTTGGAGATAGTAATATAAAAAAATATAATAGTTAAAAATAAAACTTCTTATTGGACAGCCGTGTTTTGACAGTTTTGCATTAATATACTTTAATCCGAAATATTTTCTTCTTATTTTCAGTCATCACTTGAGCTTTTACTACTAAGAAATCGATTCTACTGAAAAGGAGAGCTCCTGCAGTCACTCTATATTCCTGATACTGCAGGTTATTAAGTATTCTATTCGGGGTCATACAATTTTATAAAGGTGTAATAAAAGTCTTCTATCCGCTTCCCAAATCCTATGTCCCAAATATTTTAAAAGTATCTAGCTTTTTCTACCTTTCCTTTATATATTTAAAATGTACATTCAAAGCTTATCTTTGATAAAAGTATAACCTAAGTAATTTTGATGCATATTTAATTTCCTTACCATTCATGGTTAGTTGGAGAGGGGTGAGGAGGGGTATAATCTATGGAGCGTCTTGTAATTTCATTCTTAAAAAAAATTTCTTTTTTGTTAAAACTTTATCAAAAGACATTCATACAAATACGAAAAGATTCTTTATTTAGAATTATTTTTTTATTTATTTTTTTGACCACAGGAAATGGAGTATATTATTTATATATTGCATTTAATAGTAGCGTGAGTATTGGTAGTGAAAAGGCCAGAGTTCGCCATGCTAGACCTATTTGCTGTTGTCCCATTAACTTTAGTTTATCCCAAAATTTCTCTTAACCATTCATCTGGTGGAAGCTGAGTCTGGGTCTTAGTGTCTCTCATACATTTTATATTTTGTCTCCAGTTTTCAAGTGATCTTGAGAAGGGATCACCTAAGAAACATCCCTCCTCTTCTCTCTCACAACGGCAGAAGGGCCGGTGCCAAGACTTCAGACTTTTTATATGGCATGTTTTTCTTTTACTTCATCTTTGAGTGAGTTTTCCCAGTTGAATTTTGTTCTCTCTGCTAGACCAGAACACCTCCATGGCCTTCTCTCTCCAATCATTATTCTTATTCTGATCACAGAGAACAATTAAACGGGCGTAAAGTTAAAAAAAAAATTCCCGAGGGAATCAAATTTCCAGGGGATCAACAGTCTCCGAGGGAGTTGAATTTACATGTTTAAGCATGTCTCTTTTTAGGCATCTTTTTATATTACATTCATAAGAGCAATCTGAACATTTAAATAATTTTACTTTTGCATGTGTAAGCATGTGTAATTTTAAGTTTGCTTTCCTCTTACTTTCATAAGAGCAGTGAGTACATTTAAATAATTTAACGTCTGCGTGTGTAAGCATGTGTGTTTTAAAGTTTCCTTTTACATTACACTCATAAGAGCATTCATAACATTAAATAATTTTACATTCACATGTGTAAGCATGTGCCTTACTAAGCATGATTTCATTTTACATTCAAAGGAGCAGTCAGAGCACTTAAATAATTTTACATTTTCATGAGTAAGCATGTGTTTTTTTAAGTTTCCCTTGTGATTACATTCATAAGAGCAGACAGAACATTTAAATAATTTTACTTCTGCGTGTGTAAGCATGTGCCCTTTAAAATTTCCATTGTGATTACTTTCGTAGGAGCACTGAGAACATTTAAATAATTTTACATTTGCATGGGTAAGCATGTGTATTTTAAAGCTTCCTTTGTGATTACATTCATAGGAGCAGTCAGTCAGAACATTTAAATAATTTTACACTTGCGTGTGTAAGCATGTGTTTCTTTAAACCTGATTTTATATTACATTCATAGGAACAGTCAGAACATTTAAATAACTTTTCATTTTTATGTGTTGGAAGGTGACTTTTTAGGTCTGATTTGTTATTACATTCAAAACTGCAACGAGAGCATTTAAACTTTAAGTTGCTATGTGTTTTTAAATGAGTCTTCAACTCATCTTCGCTTTTAAAACTAAAATTACAAAATTCGCAACTGAGATTTTCCAGATGACTTTCTATAATCATTTCGTTGGTGCTTTATTGACCCTCGAGATCTGCTTCTTAATGTACTTTTCCTACTGGAACCTTTTCCTTCCTTCTGCTGCATTGCTAATGAGGCTCTGTGCAGAAAAAAAAATAAATGAAGAAGATAATAAAATGCTGAATGAAATTCAAATACTTTTAGTTTTAAATGTAAAATTATTACTATTAACAATATTCTAAATTACCACCGGTCACCCTCTGGGACCTTTTTGAGAAGGGAACATATTATAAAATAAAAGAAAACCCACCTAATCCCAATCCTAACGCAAATCCCTCCGGTGAGCGGAACTTGAGATTTTAAAGAGAGGAAAATTTATTACAACAGCAAAAATTGAAGACAGAAGTAAGTCTCACAGAACAGATGTGTCTGGAAAGAAGGCACTACAATGAGCATGCCTTGATTCTGTAATATTCACACAATTTTCATGTGAATGTTAGGCACCCCTTGTGCTGCAAGGGTAACGCAAGTGAGGAGAATGAGAGATGTCAACTTCTTCGACAAACTGCCATTGTAGTATCTACATAAAAGAGAATTGGGAGCCATGCCACATCACAGAATAAGAGAGTCAAGGAGTTTGAAAGTAGGAGATACTTTTTAATTTTTTAGTCAGACTCAATCCTATCCAACAAAAGGTTGGAACTGGAACCCCTCCAAATGTGAAAGTACTTAATATAAGGATGAAAAAGACCCTTATATAATTGGAATATCTGTTTAGAAGAAAAAAATTCCTCAACCTGAACAGAACCTGCAGATTCCTTTAGGCTAAATTAGTAACAGTTGTGATATGAGGTTTACAAGATAATTTGTTGTTAATTTTCAGACCAAGAATGTTTATGCTGTTCACATGTGAGACGGGAGAGAAGTCGAAGGAGATAAAATAGGGAGGAGTTTTAGAGAAGATATAAAGAGGTTATTTTTAAAAGAGTTGAATTTCATAAGGTTGTGATGACCGTAACAGGAAGTCTTATTCAGATAGGAAAGAATAAAATCTAAAAATAGAAGACGAGAAGCCACACTAGAAGTAAAAGAGGGTGCTGATTTGAAATTAGTAGTAAGAATAAAGAGTAGAGTTATTTGCAAATGAATGAACAGAAATAGAAATGCAGCTGAGGAAGTCTTTGATGAAAAGTAGGAGAAAAGTAAGGGATAAAACAGAAAGAGGAATAAAACAAAAACCCAAAGGAAAAGAAGTCGTTCCATCAGAAAATTCTGATAAATTGAGCGATTTGAGCGAAAACAGTGAAAAGTGATTGAAAGATGAAGAGAAACCCAAATAATGGAGCTTAGAGAGCAGAACATGAATACTATAGGAAACAAAGAGAAGGAAACATTAGAGAGCAGCAAGATTCATGCCATAAAAATAAGTCAAAATTAGAATTTGTCAAGAGTAACCACACAAGACTACCTGTAGTCCCTAAGGGTAGGAGAACATGGATCTGCAGTATAGGAAAGTATGTCAAAAGTAGACTCTAGCTTCGAAAGTCATATTGACGATATGAAAGAAAGGAAAAAGATTCCAAATGATTCAGGAATAACTTCAAAAATTTTAAATAGAATACAAGTGAGATATAGGAATATTTAAATAGATACCCTTCTATAGGACGATAGAATAAGGTTGGTGGCTACCCTTCTTTAGGATAGAGTGAACATGTGTGTGCTTCCAGCATTAAGGAAAAGTATTAGTATTAAGCATAGAGAGTAGAGTTAAATAAAATATGCACCAGCTCGGAAGCAAACTGCAAAACATGGAACTTGAACACCTGTCAAAAATCACTGGTAAGGACATGAGACATCTTAGAGAAGAAGTAGGAGGAGGGATGCAGAAATTGTCCAAAGTGAAATTGGAAGAAAAAGGGGGCCCAAGAGATTAGACTTTTCAGCAGAAGTATTAGCTACAGATTCATCAGAATGAATAACAAAGAAAAAAAGGAATTTGCTGAAATTGTTAAATATATATTTGGCAAGACGCAAATTTTAATCAAGAGGAGAACCAAGGAAGTCGGAACACTTTCTTTTAATGAAAATATGCATTGCCAATCGAATTATATCCCTGCAACAATTCAGAGTTGAATGAAAATTAGTGATAAGAAAAGGAGAATTTTTTTCAATTCAGAAGAACATTCTCTCTCATTTGAATGACACGAAATCATGTGCAATCGAACCATGGATTTTGGGGAATGAAAAATTTATTTTAAGAGAGAATTAAGCTGCTCATCACATCAGTGTCAAAGCAGGATTCACTACAAGAACAGTTAAAGCAAAAACAATGTTAGAAAGTACGTTTAATGCAGAGTGAGAATAATGGAGAAAGTTTTATGATTAAGAGCTTAAAGATTGTGGTCAGTTAGAGATAGAATACGTAATTATAATGAGAAGTAGAGGTAAAGTCTGTTAACTGTTCCAGATTGTTAAGAATACTGAATGATTTAGCCTTCTCCACACCTCTATCAGCATGAGTGGAGTGAACTTTGAAATTTTCTATTTAGAGGATCTCTTCATTTGGATGAAAAGATGAAACAGTCTCATGGGAGGTTGAAAGATATTCACACACTTATTCAAGGATAAGTTAATGAAGTGAATAAATACATCAACACACAGAATATAGTTTCATTTAACGAGCACACAGTCATATATTGAAACCACAGAAACTATTACATAACATATATATATACACAAGGGAAAGTCAAAAAGTTCTCAGACAATATAATAAATTTTTTCATAAAGTTCCGAGAAGAAGAGTTACGAGATCTTAACTAATGTTTAAAGATTTTATTCGTACCTGATTTTGATCGAATGAAGAAATTTTGTCATTTGCTTCTTCTTCTTCTTCCAAAATTTCTTCTTTTATTCAAATTCACTTTTCACATCGATGAATCCAAAACAATTTCTCTCCTGTTCAAAAGATTTTTTGAATAATAATTTCTTCATTCATAAAATACTATTATTAAAACTACCACAACAACATTTATACAACCACTTTTCTCTTGAATAAAAAAATGTTCTAAATTAATAATAATGTAAATTTTGATCCATCATTATTTTTTTTTTTCTTGGAAACTTTTTGAATATTTAAATAATTAATTTTATTTAAGAAAGGTTATCCTTTAGACTTAGTCTTGTCGTACATTAGTAACTTTTGAGTAAAAAACTCATTCTGTTTTAAAACAATTGTATTATTTATTTATGTGTAAATAAAAATTAAAACAGAAGTTAAAATTGAGATGAAATTAAATATGACCAAATTATTCTTTCATTTGTTTTATTTTATTTTTTTATGGAGAAAATTTCTAAAACATAACACAAATGGGAGCAGATAGATTCGTACAAATAAAAAGGGTGATCATCTCTCCCTCTCCACTGAATTCCTATATAAGCTAAAGACCCCGACATTAACATAAAATTTAATGCTACTTCCCATAAATTTAATATTATTTGAAATAATTTAACAAAATGTTAATTTACTGTAATTTGTTAATGTAAATTAAGTCAGTGTTATAATCTCAAAGTTTGTGGACAAAACGTGTTAATTAATTGGCAAAAAAATATAACCATAGATAAATTTTTATTTTATTTGTAAATTATTCTCCAGAATTATCTTAAAGAAAATTAACCCAGAATTTGAAATCAAAATAATAATAAAAATAATAATTATTAACAAAGCTTAACAAAGTTATAATATTTTATTCATAAAGAATAATAAAATAATAAATTTTTCATTCTTTTAACAAAATTTAATAAATTATTTGATGTTAATTATTCGTACCTGATTTTGATCGAATGAAGAAATTTTGTCATTTGCTTCTTCTTCTTCCAAAATTTTTCTTTTATTTCAAAACTTTTCACATCGATGAATCCAAAACAATTTCTCTCCTGTTCAAAAATTTTTTGAATAATAATTTCTTCATTCATGAAATACTATTATTAAAACTACCACAACAACATTTATACAACCACTTTTCTCTTGAATAAAAAAATGGTTCTAAATTAATAATAATGTAAATTTTGATCCATCATTATTTATTTTTTTTCTTGGAAACTTTTTGAATATTTAAATAATTAATTTTATTTAATTTTATTTAAGAAAGGTTATCCTTTAGACTTAGTCTTGTCGTACATTAGTAACTTTTGAGTAAAAAACTCATTCTGTTTTAAAACAATTGTATTATTTATTTATATGTAAATAAAAATTAAAACAGAAGTTAAAATTGAGATGAAATTAAATATGACCAAATTATTCTTTCATTTGTTTTATTTTATTTTTTTATGGAGAAAATTTCTAAAACATAACACAAATGGGAGCAGATAGATTCGTACAAATAAAAAGGGTGATGATCTCTCTCTCTCTCCATTGAATTCCTATATAAGCTAAAGACCCCGACATTAACATAAAATTTAATGATACTTCCCATAAATTTAATATTGTTTGAAATAATTTAACAAAATGTTAATTTACTGTAATTTGTTAATGTAAATTAAGTCAGTGTTATAATCTCAAAGTTTGTGGACAAAACGTGTTAATTAATTGGCAAAAAAATATAACCATAGATTAATTTTTATTTTATTTGTAAATTATTCTCCAGAATTATCTTAAAGAAAATTAACCCAGAATTTGAAATCAAAATAATAATAAAAATAATAATTATTAACAAAGCTTAACAAAGTTATAATATTTATTATTGCATAAATTGAACAGAAATTAAGTAAAGTCCAGTTTATTCCAAATTTCTAAGTCTATTTAGTTGGATTTTTTCATAGTCAATTTAATTTAATTTTTTTTTAATTTAATTATTAGAAAAAATTTCAAATTTTGGCAAAAAAAATCTACCCAAAAAAGGGGGAAATTTTTTTATTATATTTGTCATTTATTAAATTTAATTTTAAAAAAAACTTTGAAATATGAAGATTATTCTACCAAAAATAATCCAAAATTGAGAATATACCATAAAAAAAAAAAAAAAAAAAAAAAAAAAAAAAAAATTTACTTTTGAGGGTCACTAGTTTTACCCTGAATGGTTAGGTTTCCTCAATTGACAGTAAATACATCAAATTTATAACTGAACAAAAGTCTGTTTCATACTGATCTGTTACATAATGATAAAGAGACTTTGTATGTGACAGTGGAGGAATGGTTCATACTTTTAGACAGTGAAGTACTTGACCCATACAAGATCAATGTACAAAAAAATTGGAAGTAAGTCACAAAACCTATTTTTTCTTTGTGGCAAATTTGATGGATCACAATATCTTTGTTACAATTTATAGAAACTAGTTTTGCTACTAGAGGTGTTGTACCATCTGTATCTGTTCAACTACTTTTACTAATTCACTTAGCAATCAAACTATGACATATAATTTAATAGCTACTCACTAGTCACCTTAGAAGCAAATTAAAAAAAAAAAAAAAAATTCTTATTTTTAATTTATGGGAAGATTAACATATGAAAAAGGGTCGACAGAAAAGTCCCAAGATTTGAGTCCCATACTCAGTATTATTACTAAATTATAAGTAAGTTACCTTACTAAATATAAATTGGCTAATAAAACAGTTAATTTTGTTGAGTTTTCAACAACAGCAAAAAAAAAAAAATAATAATAATAATAATAATAATTAGTTTTTCATACCTTAATTTCTTCTAATGTTGAGACTTGCTCTACAGGAACGTTAGTTGTTTCATCTTCTTGGGTACTTTCTAAAACTTCAACTTTTATCTCCACCTCATTTTTGATATCCATATTTAAACTTTTTCAATTCAAAATGTCTCAAAGATATGAACAATTTTATGCTGACTAGAGAAAAAGTTGTTATAAATCAGAATTTACTTTTTATTACTTAAAAACCACTAAATGGATTCTTAAAGATACAATATGAAAAGTCCTTTAAAAAAATAATAATATTTATAATAATTCTGCACTACAGTTTAAAAAAAAAATCTGAGTTCATAATACAAATTAACAAATTTTTTACTCATACAGTAATAAAAGTTTGTTTTAATGAGTATCGTCATGATGCTTATTATTTCAGTTGAGGTTTCTGTGAATGTGTAACAAAAGAAGAATGTTTTTCCAATGTAAAATTTCTCATCTCACTTTCATCATCATGATATTCCCAATGATCCGTAATCTATCAGTGATTCAGTTAACAGTCAAGTAGGCCCTATATTCTATTTTAATAGGATATACACAATGATGATGATTTTATTATAATATTCAGGTTATTTTTCCTTTTCAGAATTGATAGCACAGTTGTTTGCCAAAATTTTTATATGGCATTGTTTAACAATCATAACTACTATTAAGATTTTCATTATTTGAAATAATCTCGATTTTTATAATTTTCAAGGTAGATTTCTTTATATAACATAGAAATTTAAAAAATAAAACTTTCTTTCTGTTAATTACATTACAATTGTATTGGTCATTGTAGCATGTATTACGAAGAGGATTATCTCAAAAATAAGAAGTAACAAGACTGGAGCATGTCTTTAATATCAAAGGCTGAAACCTGTTTTAAAACAGCCAAATATTATCCAGTTTTTGGCTTTATAACTTGGTCAACTTTAAAAATAGTTTTAATTTGATTTTCCTATTTTGATCAATCAGCTGTGTTAAATGTACCCTCATTTACTTCATGTTTGAACAACACTTTCTTTATAACTAGAAACATCTCCGGAGATTACACACTGAATGAATTATTTATACAGTATACTTTTATTTTAATAATTGAACATAATGGTAATGATTAAAGCCATTAGTATAACTATAGGGGGAAAATAAAATAAAACATATATAAAAAAGGTTCCAGGTTACTGCATCACCAACAGAGTGAATTTTATGAAATTGTATGATTTTCTGAGAAAAAAAAAAAAAACTTTTTTTTATCTTAATATATTGAAACTATGAAGGCAAAATATGAAATAAAGTAAATTAGGCATATTAAATTTTCAAAATTTATTTTACATAAATTTTACTTGCTTAAAGAACTGGTATTCATAAGGTTAGGCCTATTTGCTAGCCAGTATGAATACATTTACCTTTTAAGTCTATGCTAGGTTAAGTTGCACTGGTTTGTTAGTTTATTTGCAGTGTTCTCTGGAAAAATGGTGAAAATCGGTTATGAGGCCTTTACACTAAACTATTACCACTTGGATGAATAAATAAAAATTTTTTACAATATAAAATTTGAATTTACAAAAAAGAAGTATGGTATCTACTTTCCAAATGTAAACATCTGGTAATTTAGTCATTTCATATACTCAGGTTATAAAAAACTATAAACACATTCATAAAATATTAGGCAAATATGCGGTTTTCATCTCTTACCTGGTGTATAGTTGTTATTCAAAATATAAACTGGAAATGCAATGTATATTTAAGAGACTTTAAATGGGTTCGAAAAACAAATTCGGTATATTAAAATGCACTTAAGGTAGTAAAACAAAATTTTTAATAACATAAAGCTTGGCTTTCATTCGCAACTTTAACAATATGTGGTAAGAAATTTGGCAGAGGAAGATAATTGGAAAATATATTGATACTAATACTGATACTAATACTAATATATAATTTTTTTTTAGGTTTTGTAGTATTCACAATAGTTGATTTTTTCGTCCGAGGTTAGGTTGCGGTCAGTAGTAAATGATTTTTCATATCAAAACTATGAAGACTAATTGGTCGGAAAAATATTTATTTGGGCTAATTGGGCCACAGAAAAATATTTTGTAAGCTAAAAATACCACCCCCAATATAAAAATTTAATTACAAAAACTAATAATTACAACGATTAAACAACAGAACGTACTTCTTGAATTGTGAAATATCATTTGGCTTTGCACTGCCAGGTTGCTGGATCAGTGTCGGAGGGAATCATCCGAAATTTTATAGCTACTTCGGAGCGAAAAAATGGTTAAAATTTTTTATTTATTTATTTTTTTTTTTCAAATTGAAACTACGAAGACGAAATATTATGAAATAAAGTCAATTATGCATATTTCTAAAACAATTTATATATATATATATATATATATATATATATATATATATATATATATATATATATATATATATATATATATATATATATATATATATATATATATATATATATATATATATATATATATATATATATATATATATATATATATATATATATATATATATATATATATATATATATATATATATATATATATATATATATATATATATATATATATATATATATATATATATATATATATATATATATATATATATATATAATAATATATGTTTCTAAAACAATTTTATATATATATAATTTAATAAAAAAATTTAATTAACAAAGAGTAATTTTGGTAATAATTGCCACGATTCAACAAAACATCGTACTATTGAATTTGAATGTCGAAATATCATTTGGCTTTGCACTGCCAGGTTGCTGGATCAGTGTCGGAGGGAATCGTACGAAATTTATAGCTACTTCGGAGCGGAAAAAAAAGTTTAAATTTTTTTTTCTTTCTTTTTATTTAAATATTATATATATTAATTATTATATTATTATATTATATATATATATATATATATATATATATATATATATATATATATATATATATATATATATATATATATATATATATATATATATATATATATATATATATATATATATATATATATATATATATATATATATATATATATATATATATATATATATATATATATATATATATATATATATATATATATATATATATATATATATATATATATATATATAATTCTTGGTACATTCGCTATACTTTGAAGGAAGACTTGCAGTGCACAGCTACTGAACTAGTCTATGATTCTCCTATCCGTCTTCCAGGTGAATTTTTTTATTCATCTCGAGCTTCTCCGACTGATGTCTTAGCGTATCTCTCTCGCCTTCGCCATTGTTCCACCTTTGGGAAATCTTCAACAGCACGAACACAAAACATACACTCCTTTATTCCGAAAGAGCTTGCCACTTGCACCTATGTTTTTGTTTGTTTCAACTCACGTCGAGTATTGCTGCAGGATCCAAACGAGGGCCCTTTCAGGGTTTTAAGTCGTCATGAGAAGATTTTTGTCATTCAAAGTCTTCGGGGGACAGAAGTTGTCTCTATGGATAAACTTAAACCTGCACTTTTTAAGTCCATTTCGGACGTACCTTTCTATTGACTTCACACTCTTAAACATCTACACTTCTGATTCCTGCTACACATGTACCAGCTTTCATACTCCTCCATCTCTTCCTAATTCTTGTCCTTCTACTTCACCTCCTCTTCCTCCTCAATTGCAAATTACACAAAAGCTGCTTTGTCCAACTCCAACTCACTCCTCGGGTGGAATTCTCCAACGTCCTTCAATGGTCGGACGGATACGATCTAGCAGAACAGTCCGTCTACCTGTTTGGTTTCAGTGAAAAGCTCTCCTGCAAGATCTCGGAGGGGAATCCTGTAGCCGTCACATCCGAATATGCCCTAATGTAAGTTCCACGGTGTTCTTGTCGGTGGTGGAAACTGGACTGTAAACTATTTTCAAACAACGCAGATATAGTCTATGCCAGCCTACAGTGATATTCATTTATTATTATACTATTTTTAAAGTGAATTTATTATATTTCAACTTCAGTTTGCATGTTACAGTGTTCATCAACAATTGCACACTATCCTGACAATTACTTGTTCCACTTGGTGAATGTCATTTTTATTTACAACCTTAAAGGGAAAAATTTGATATGCGGTACCACCCATTCTTATATTGAAAATACTTATTATTTTATCAGTATTCCTATTCTTTTTCCTATCATGCATTTCTCTTCTCTATCTCAGGCCTCTCTGTAACTGGTTTTTATCAACAGCCGCTGCCAAAATCTTTCTCCAAGGGCAGCGCTTGCAACAGCTGCGCTTCCATACACCTCACTGTATATTTCCAGGTAATCCCTTGGCTCCACTTTTCATTTTAATAACCATTACCATATTATTATTATTTCTTATTTATTAAAACCACCAACCAGCATACCATTATTATGTTGTTATGCTATCTTAACCCTAAAAAATCATCCATATATATATATATATATATATATATATATATATATATATATATATATATATATATATATATATATATATATATATATATATATATATATATATATATATATATAAATATATACGTACCAAACCTCTCCCCCGAAATCACTTCTCTCATAAAACAAAGGAACGCACTAAAACGCCAAAACAACCCCACACAACTCACCAAAACACAATTAGAAACCCTAAACAATCAAATATCAACCCTAATAAAAACTCACACAAACAACAACTACCAAAACTTCCTCATCAAAAACTTGGACAACACAAACAGCAAAAGAGTCTGGAAAACAATCCACACAATTCACAACGCAAAAAACAACCCTCTTCACACTCACGAAACTCCAACCAATCCCACTACACAAACCCCTTTAACTCCCAAACAACACATCAACCTACTAGCCACACACTTTGCTAAACAAAGTAGCTTACCTACCCACCCACAAAACAGGAAAATAATCAAAAAACTGAAAAAGCTACACAACAACCATAACAACCTAAACGTCATTACACCCACAAACACTCAAAACACCATTAAATCTATCAAAAACTCTCCAGCAACAGGACCAGACAACATATCAAATATTCACCTAAAACACCTATCCATCCACACAATCACATACATAACCTCCATCTTTAACAAATCCATCCAACTCAACTATATCCCTCCCCTATGGAAAAAAAGCATTAATCATCCCTAAACTAAAACCCGGCAAAGACCCTTCAAACCCCTCCTCTTACCGCCCAATCTCCTTATTATCCACCATCTCAAAACTTCTTGAAAAACTAATCCTAAATTCTATCCTCCAATTCATTCCACATCAAAACTTCCAACACGGGTTCAAACCCAACCATTCCACCACCACTGCACTTACCAACATCATACAACCTATAATAAACGGACTAAACCATAAGCCACATCACAAAACTATATTAATAGCAATTGACATAAACAAAGCCTTCGATACTGTCCCGAGACATAATCTTATCCATAAAAATCCTCCAATCCAACATCACAACAAATACTAAGAAATGGCTATCCAACTTCCTATCAGGCAGAACCGCCCAAATACAACAAAACGGCCTTAAATCACGTACCATCAACATAAAGAACGGAGTTCCCAAGGAGCCATACTTTCCCCCACCCTATTCAACCTATACACAGCAGACCTTCCACAACCCCAAACAGCATCCACCCACATCACTACATACGCTGACGACATAACTATTGCCACCACTCACGAAGACCTCTCCACCGCAACAACACTCACACAAGACTACCTAACACAACTCCAAACTTGGCTAGTAGAAAACAGGATGACGGCATCACCAAACAAATCCTCCATAACCCTCATAACAACAGACAAACACTTATCCAACACCTACCCACAAGTCCTACTAAACAACACCCCCATACCCTTCAACAAATCCCCAAAGATTCTCGGCCTAACATTTGACACTCACCTCACTTTCTCCAAACACATTCAAAATACCACCACAGCCGCAACCAGAAAACTCAACATCCTCAAAACAGTGGCCAACACTGACATACACAACAACATACAAACCTCAATTGCAATCTACAAACAATTTATACGCCCCACCATCAACTATGCCTCCCCCATCTGGCACCCTCTGCTCTCCGACCATAACTTAACGACACTCCAAATAACACAAAATAAAGCCCTTCGCACCATTACCGGCTGCACACCTACAACCCCTCAACAACACCTTCATAACGAAACCAAGATACTACCTATAAGGAACCACCTCGAAATGATTGGCACCCAATTCTATGCAAAAACCCGTCTACCCACACACCCATGTCACAAAACTCTCCTCCAACCTACCAATCAAAGACTTAAACAACCTCCATCGTCCACCGGAACCTTTTACAAACGGATCCTAAATCACATTCCCCCTCCTCCCCCCAATACCACAACCACCAAACATCTACACACTCAACTAACACATTCATATATGATCAACAGACCTCCAAATAGCATCCTTAACGAACCCCCTCCCGAAATAAACCCCGACTTCAACAACCTCCCAAGACACTTACAAATCTCACTAGCAAGATTGAGATGCGGGCACCATCCAAACTTACAACATTACAAACACAATTTCAATTTAAACCAGGCAACATCTTCCACTTGTACCAGATGCAAAAGGGCCCCGGAGACCGTAGATCACTTTCTTTTAGACTGTCCCTCCAACTGTCGCCCCAAAACCTTCTGGGGCATCACTTCTTTGAAAGATCTCTGGACGAGACCGACTGCGGCGGGAGGCTTCATTAGCGAAGTGTGGCCGCCTCAACAAGGGGTGGTCAGGGGGTGAGAAGGTAAAAAAGGTATATATATATATATATATATATATATATATATATATATATATATATATATATATATATATATATATATATATATATATATATATATATATATATATATATATATATATATATATATATATATATATATATATATATATATTATATATATATATATATATATATATATATATATATATATATATATATATATATATATATATATATATATATATATATATGGTCAATAAATGCTAGCTGTTATGCATATTCTTGAGATAGAGAATGTGACATAGCAATTTCATTGGCACGTTACACATTACTTAATGAGAATTATATTTCCTGTATTATATTAATTCCTTCTTGAATGACGTACAAAATAAACTTTTATTGTTGTGTGCGTGTAATTTCAACAAGCCATCTTCACTTGTTTTCCCCAGTACAATTACCATACCACCACACTTCAATACAAAGAACCAACTGTATTTAGGTACAAAAGATGTAGTCCTGGAAGTTAGTTGTTATTTTTTTTTATAAAAAATAAACAATAGTGGTACAGGGGCCTTCACTGCTTACTGGGATGCGGGAGTGAAAGGTTGGGAACCTACAACCAACACCAGAGAAGACACCTAGACAAGATAAAAAATTAACATATTTCAAGATGGTCAAATTTTGCACTCAGGCTCAAGTCACCCAGAAAGGTAAAGACAGCATAGTTTCGCAATAGATTCAAAGTTAAGATGTAAAATTGACGGTCAACAAAGGGAATGGAAATTAATTGAGGAAATTAGGGAATTACTTCCGTCAGTAAGGTGTAAAATCGGATCATTCAACCAGAAACCTTTTTTAAGTAGGGCATTACCCGTGAGCGGTAGTAATTATAAAAAGTGAGACAGTTGGGGAAAAAAAAAAAAAAAGACTGGGGAGATCCTCCAGTGACATTGGGAAGCTATGGATAAAGTGGGAATGTCCTTTACGAAGGCGAATTAATGACACCTGTGGCGACAGGAAAATGCCTAAGGTAGAATGAACTGCTGAACACTCTGCAACTTGGCTCCCCTAGAAGAGCGTCCATCCTCTAGAATCCCTGCAAATAAGTATTAAACCCCTGTCAAATAAAAAAAAACTGAAGTCATTAGACGGTAGAGTCCAGGACAGGAAGTTAACTATTGATAAATTGCTAATCATTGAATTATAGAACCAAATATAATAATGATCTGAAGAACAGAGTTTGACTTTATTTACTGAGAAATTGAACTATTTAAAATATATGATAAAAGTTTAATTAATAATTAACATGTACCACTTTATTAATAATTGAAGGATCGGGTTTTAAACACTAACTTTTGATGTGTCCAAAGACTTAAGAAATTGGGCAGACCTGAATTATGTAGATAGGAAAACTCAAAGGTTGCCCTTGAACAAATAGTAATTCGGTTACCCCATCAAACTTTTTATAATATATATATATATATATATATATATATATATATATATATATATATATATATATATATATATATATATATATATATATATATATATATATATATATATATATATATATATATATATATATATATATATATATATATATATATATATATATATATATATATATATATATATATATATATATATATATATATATATATATATATATATATATATATATATATATATATATATATATATATATATATATATATATATATATATATATTATTATTGTGTAGAGTGAAGAAAATATTTAACATTTAAAATATAAATAAATTGTACTTTGATTTAAGAGTAGGCAAGCATTCGTGTTTCAATTATAGTAAAGATTTGAATAAATGATTTTCCTTGTTTGGTATGTGAGATTAACTACCACTTAAATTGAAAGTACCAAATAAACATTTTGTAGTTGGATATAAAATGAGGATAAAACATTTATAACTTTTAATCTGATAAAACAAATTAAAAATGTACATCAAAATCTAAAAACTAAAAACAAAATTCCCATTACCATTTAGAAAACCGCTTAAATATTAAGTAAATAAAGTAAAGTAGTTCTTAAGTTCTATCTGAGAGGAAGCAATACTTAAACATTTTATCTTTTCAAACAATTTTCTGTTGTTTTAAAATGTTTTCTTCTATCGTTCTATTTTCTTCTTCATCTCCGTTTTCTTTTCGATGTTCTTCAAATGACTGGTTGTTATTGATAAGGTGAATTAAGTCAAGATCTTCTCTTTTTATTCTCTCATCTTTTTGTTTTTTGTCATTTCCATCTGTTCAGACTATCTTACTTCTCCTATACTTTTTTTCCCCATTTCTTCAGTCATGTTTTAATTGATTAATTACTTCCGTTGTGAGATGGAGTTCATCCCCTCCTACATTTCCTGCTATTTCAGTAATTTCTTAAATTTTCATTCGTTGGAGGAAGAAAAGAATGCTTTTCTATTTTTCTAAAAATCTTCATTTTTTCCTATATTATAATTTTGAAGTCTTTTTTTTTCTGGTCAATTCTATCTATTATGTTATATTTTCCTCTAAATCTTTTTTTTAAGTTACATACTTTCCAAATTCTCAGATATCATCCCTTTTCAGATAGAAGTTCTCCAGCCTAATTGCACTACATTAGGTAATATATTTTGTCAAAAGGTCCAAGTTAATCTGTTTTCTAAGCCAAGTTCCTCTTCACTTTCCCTTTCATTCATAGTTTTCACATAAGCAATTATTTCTTTTTTCAATTTGTGTTAGATGATCCTCACTAATTAGTCTTTTCCTTCTTTATACTGATGGAGAAATTGGAAGTCTCTCAAATCTTGGATTTTCTCTACTTTGTATTCATCTACGATTTTTCCTTCCTTCTCTCTTTTGGGAATGTTTTGAAATTGCTGAATATGACACCAAAATATTTCAATTTTTTCTTCAATCGTATAAAGTAATGCACTTTTACAGTTTTAGAAGTTATTTGAACTTTGTCTTTTGGTGCTTTAACAAATCGGGAATTGTCGAAATTTCTCTCAACGACTCATCTGGTGGAAGCAAAGTCTGGGTCTTGGCTACTTTCAAACCATTTATGGCTTGTCTTTTGTTTTCGAAAGATTTTGTGACATCGTCATCTGACTCTGTCCCCTTCTCCTCTCTCTCTCTCTCTCTTTTCTCACAAAGAAAAGAAGAGTAGACACCGGACTTCCAGATTTAATGGCATGTTTTCTTTCCTTTTTTTTCCTCTCTCCTCCTGCCGTAAAGACAAAAAAAAATTTCTAGGGAAGTCAAATCTCCAGGGGATCAACATCAACAGTCTCCCGGGGTGTTGAATTTACATGTTTAAGCATATGTCTAATTAGGCTTAGGCTATTTTTTGCATTACATTCAAAGGAGCAATCAGAACATTTTAATTTCGTATTTGCATGGGTAAGCATGTGTGATTTTAAGCTTCCTTTCTCATAACATTCATAGGAGCAATAACAACATTTAAATAATTTTACATCTGTATGAGTAAGCATGTGGGATTTTAAGCTTCCTTTGTGATTACATGTATAGGAGCAATCAGTACATTTAAATAATTTTACATTTGCATGTGTAAGCATGTGTGATTTTAATCTTTCTTTCTGATTACATTCATAAGAACAGTTAGAACATTTAAATAATTTTAACACTTGCATGTGTAAGCATATGTGTCTGTAAATTTCCTCTCAGATTACATTCATAGGAGCAACAAGAACATTTAAATAATTTAGCATTTGCATGGGTAAGCATGTGTGATTTTAAGCTTCCTTTGTGATTACATTCATAGGAGCAGTCAGAACATTTATATAATTTTACATTTGCATGTGTAAGCATGTGAGATTTTAAATTTGCTCGCAGATTACATTCATAAGAACAGTTAGAACAATTATATAATTTTACATTTGCATGGGCAAGCATGTGTCTTTTTAAGCTTCCTTTGTAATTACTTTCATAGGAACAGTCAGAACATTTAAATAATTTCACCTTTGCATGTGTAAGCATGTGTGATTTTAAATGTACTTTCTGATTACATTCATAGGAACAGCAGTCAGAACATTTAAATAATTTTATATTTGCGTGTGAAAGAATGTGCCTTTTAAGCTTTTCTTTTTCATTACATTCATAGGGACAGTGAGAACATTTAAATAATTTTACATCTGTATGTGTAAGCATGTGTCTCACTAAGTTTGCTTTTACCTTACAATCAAAGGAGCATTCAGAACATTTAAATAGTTTCACATTTGAATGGATAAGCATGTGTGATTTTAAGCTTGATTTCCGATTACATTCATAGGAGCAGTGAGAACATTTAAATAATTTTACATTTGAATGTGTAA
>SEYY01019247.1:225000-228402 GCA_009176605.1 Armadillidium nasatum | reverse complement strand
AAGAAGTAGAAGAGTCAATAAGGAAACATGTTTTAAAATGGAATGAGTTTTCAACTGACACTAAATACTTCCACTGCAAAAATTGTCCTAACGAATCGTTGGGACCAGTGGCGGAAATGTCCCAACAAATTTTTTTTCAATTATTTTCTTATTAGAAAATAAATCGGTGAGGCGACTTATTATTATGCTTAACAGGTCTTTTCTCTATTAGAAATTTTGCTGTGATATTTTTGACATTTGTCCCAACGATTCGTTAGGACAATTTTTTGCAATGTCCAGACACTACCCCTAATGTCAATTCATTTGCTAAAAGCATTTAAAGTAGAATGTTTATTTACACCTTATTAAAGGTAAGTTACCTGTAAAATTATAAATTTTTCCGTAATTTAACTTTGAAGTGTTTTGACCTTTTGAATATATGATTTCATGGTTCCCTAAGGGACTGACCCTTTTGAAAAATTCCACCAAATTTCCCAAACCTCGAGAAGAGGTTTAGAAAAAAAAAAAAAAAAAAAACATTCTCACGTGACATTGCCTGGAGAACTAAATAAATAATGGAGAAGGAGTTGGGCTATTTTTTCTCATTTATCTCCTACAATTCTAGAGGTTTAATGTCCCACTTCTCTTCTCTTCCACTAGAATATAATCCTTTTATTCAAAAAATAAAAATTTCCTTCACTAATTTTGTTCATAGCCACTGCTTGATTATAATAAAGGAATTCAACTCATCTGTTAAAGTAGAAAAAGATAATTAAAAATTTTTTTTCTTTTTTTGGGGGGGGGAGAATTTTTTAAATTTTAAATAATTCTATAATTATTACTGTAATTTCTTTAGTTTTAGTGATCTTTGAATGCTATTAAACAATATTGTCTTTGACCATTTCCTTAAAGGAAAATGAGGTGAAATACTTGAATTTTTACCCTTATCAAAGAGGTTTAAACTATAAAATATCAGAAATTTTTAATTAAAATTTCAAATTTTATGTTCAGTTCGTTAACAAGTTTTTCTTTAAAATTGAAAACAATATAAAACACTCAAAATATTATTAGAAAACGATTTAAAGCATATTTTCTATGACCTTTAATGTATACTATTCTTTAAAGTATACTATTTAATGTATACTCTTCTAATGTATACTATTTGTAATTTCTACTATGGAAATACATTTTCAATTGAAGTGTTGGTGTTACCAGGAATATTTAATCTTCTTTTTTTGTTTCGGAGTTTCATTATATATATATATATATATATATATATATATATATATATATATATATATATATATATATATATATATATATATATATATATATATATATATATATATATATATATATATATATATATATATATATATATATATATATATATAATATGAATGAAAATGATAATAATTGCTTGATTGCACGTTTTGATTCGTTTTTGGGACTGAACTTTCAAAGAAGGTAAACCCCTCTCTCATATTTAATGTTCATTTTATCATTTGTAGCATGCAATTATACTTCTTAGGTATACTCGTATTATTTGTATTATTATTATTCATCTTTCGTTGCTGAAGCTCTTCTTGTCGCCTTCCAAAATCACGTTGGTCGTCTACAGAGTGAATAAAATGGGCAGCAAGAATTTGACAATTGGTTAAAAATATTCGTTAATGACACCTGAGTTAATAAATCTTATTTCCCCTTATTTACTTACAAAAATTGTGCACACATTTTTTAAATTATTTTAATCAATGAAATTTGCTTGAAGATGTTAACGAGAGGATAAATATATACAGGGGGAGATTGCGAGCAATTCTCTCATTTCATTTAACCTCAATTTACACAGCCTTAAATAAGTACCTTAGTGATGTGCTTTGTTAAAGATGGAAAAAATATCTGGAATCTTCAGTAGGCTTGACAAGCCAGCGGTGACGTTCGTAGAACTGCAAAAACCTCACCTGAAGATCTTTCTTTTAAAGGTTACCTTGACTGGACACTAAGTCAATAATGATATATATATATATATATATATATATATATATATATATATATATATATATATATATATATATATATATATATATATATATATATATATATATATATATAGAGAGAGAGAGAGAGAGAGAACTTAGAACATATTCCTTGTTGAAAATCCAAATATATTCTATCTGTTCGTTCGAAATTCTTCGAATTGAAGCCGACCTTTGGTAGTCAATGTTTTTTCCCTCTGTTTCTGCAATTTATGTGAAATAAGCCTGTTTAGATATGCATGAAGCGAGATGCTATGGCTAATAAACTACTGAATAGGGTTTAATATATATATATATATATATATATATATATATATATATATATATATATATATATATATATATATATATATATATATATATATATATATTCTCAAAAAGCAATATTTTTATTTTATTTTGCAAAGTAAAATATATTTTGATTTTTTATATATATATATATATATATATATATATATATATATATATATATATATATATATATATATATATATATATATATATATATATATATATATATATATATATATATATATATATATATCCCTTAGCTGACTAGTGTTTATTCAAATCTGAAAACCACTAACTTGCTGTTTCGCTTCCGTTAAATTTATTTCCGCTAACTTTAAGAACGCTAATTTGAAATTCTTGCCAAAGAGAAGGTCAGTAGTAGCACCAGTAATATGGATGAGTAAGCCGACTTCTTCAATAGCATCTCCCACCACTGTTCAACTGGTCATTGAAATTCAAAGTACGATTTTTGCAAAATCCTGCCTGGAGATCATTTGACTTACGTTCTTTCTTGCTTGGGCAAGTTCAGCACAACATTCCCTTTCATTTCTGCAATTTAGCTACTTTTTTATGGGCAGATGCTTCTTGAAGGTCAGAAGAAGAACCCGTATATATATATATATATATATATATATATATATATATATATATATATATATATATATATATATATATATATATATATATATATATATATATATATATAATCGGAAAATGCGCAAAAGTGCAGAAGAAATATGAGAAGGAAAAAAATTATTATAAGTTTTAATTGCAAAGGGAAATCATTTTTGGATTTTTGGGAGGAAAAAGAGATTTCCATGAGCCAAAATCCACAAAGGGATTATCGTCGTAAGCCTAAATCTCTAATTGGCTTATCGATAACCGTTCTGAAAGGTTCGAGATTTGGGATTTTTCCTTTTTCTTAGCTTATTCCAAGAGGAATTTTATAATGATTTCGCGCGAGAAGGGCAAGTGCTCTATATATATACATATATATATATATATATATATATATATATATATATATATATATATATATATATATATATATATATATATATATATATATATATAAAAATATAAATGAGTACAGCCT
>SEYY01019247.1:197500-200000 GCA_009176605.1 Armadillidium nasatum | reverse complement strand
ATTCTTCTTAGGAAAATAGGAAAATAATTTGGAAGTATAAGAAGAATAAGTGGGAGGAGAGAGAGAGAGAGAGAGAGAGAGAGAGAGAGAGAGAGAGAGAGAGAGAGAGAGAGAGAGAGAGAGAGAGAGAGAGAGAGCGATATTGAAGAAAGTCAGTGAGAGTAGTAGAGTTAATAGGTCAAAAGCTATTTGATTCCACCTTTTCAAGAAAGGTTGTTGGAGTTAAACCACCCAGGATATGTGATGAGTGCTCCATACAAGGACGAACAACGCCCCTATCCATATCAGGCAACTACGCTGGTGAAAAGGAATTCTGAAATCTCCTCAGAACATCTAACTTCTTAGAAGCTTGTACAGTGTGTGTCACAGTGTGATCTTTCAAAGAAAAATCTCGAGGAAAACACCAAGTAAAATATGAAAGGAGTAATAACAAAGGTGTGTGTTTTCAAAGATTTTATAGTTTCGTGAAAGATTTTCAAAATCAGAATGATGTGGGAACATAGTTTTTGAGACAATGAAATGGACTATGTGGTCTCCTGCTCCACAATGTGAGAAAGATTAGAGGTCATCATAGATTTAAAAAGTGGGAAAGAACGGATGTTTCGGAATAAATTGAATGAGGTAGGCTTATAGCAGGAAGGAAAGGTCGAAGTGCAAAGAGAATAGCAATTTAGGTCACCAAGACATGATGCAAGATAGAAACTCAAGTTGAGAATTACAGGTAGAATACCATCATTACCATAAAACTTCTTATAGTGTTAAGTTTTTCAGAGGGAGAAGAAATAAAACCTTTAGAAGAAGTTACAATGATGGACATAAACGGTATGAAGGTGGGTAGAGAAGTGGAAATGGCTCCGGAATTGTTCAAGTGAATTACTGAAAAAGGTTTAGGAGAAGATTTCTATTTCGGCAGAAGGTAAAACGGCAGGTGTACCTTCAGAAGTTAGAGGAGAGAAAGAGAAAGAAGTAAAGATAGGGCTGAAGTGTTTTTTTCTTGCAAAATGAAAGAAAAATCCGATGAAGAAGAGCCATGAGGATCATTACATTTCTATGTCGAAGATAATTTTCTGCGGTGAACTTTGAAATCGCCAAAATGATGATTTAAAAAAAAAAGAGAAATAATAATAAAAAAGTTTTGTAATTTTGTAATTTAAGTTCTAAAAAAATTTATGATAGTTAACTGAGCTAAAAGGTACAGGAACAAATCAGACATATTTCGTAATAATTGACAAAAGAACCTAAGCCTTAAAGTAGAAACTTCTGAAGACTTCAAAAGGGACACAAGAGAATAAACAGCTTCGTTAAATACGATAGCATTACAACCGCCTTTGGTTGAAAACTAAGAATAGAAGCAAACAGTAAGGGGGAACGCTGAAACATTTTGGTTAAGAATAAATTTTGACTTGTTTCGGAATGGTGATGTTAAAAAAATATAAAAATTAGAATAATGACAGCGCAAGCTTCAGAAATACAAAAACACACACACACACACACACATAACACATATATTATATATATATATATATATATATATATATATATATATATATATATATATATATATATATATATATATATATATATATATATATATATATATATATATATATATATATGCTATTATTGTTTAATGTTTGCATTTCTTTCTTTATCTTCAAATTCTAGGGATTAGTTTTTACAGTAAACCGACATAAAGGGCGTTCAAAATGACCTTTGGGAATTCTTTGTATAACATAAAAGGTATCTATGAATAAAGATTAGATATATATATATATATATATATATATATATATATATATATATATATATATATATATATATATATATATATATATATATATATATATATATATATATATATATATATATATATATATATATATATATATATATATATATATATATATATATATATATATATATATATATATATATATATATATATATATATATATATATATATATATATATATATATATATATATATATATATATATATATATATATATATATATATATATATATATATTATATATATATATATATATATATATATATATATATATATATATATATATATATATATATATATATATATATATATATATATATATATATATATATATATATATATATATATATATATATATATATATATATATATATATATATATATATATATATATATATATATATATATATATATATATATATATATATATATATATATATATATATATATATATATATATATATATATATATATTATATATATATATATATATATATATATATATATATATATATATATATATATATATATTATATATACTGTCTAACGTAGGTTTATGAGTTTTAGTTGAAGTAAGGAAATAAAATTTCAGACTTGGTGACAGTGTGGTATAGGTGGAGTGGGGCACAATTGGAATAAAGAGTGGTTGAAGAATTGAAGGCAGTGTGTGCTACTGAATGAAATAAAGTTATTATGGGAAGCAGCGAA
>SEYY01019247.1:170000-175000 GCA_009176605.1 Armadillidium nasatum | reverse complement strand
ATATATATATATATATATATATATATATATATATATATATATATATATCGATTCGATCATCATCTCAAACAACATTCCGAAACTTTACCACTGGACCACGCCAGAAGCATGATCTTCAGGAGAGCTCTGAGAGAAAGTGTTTAAAGGTTAAATGGAAGACTATGCTAGTTCAGTTGAAAGAGAGAAAGCCCTACCTGAGAGTTTAAATAAAATTCAAGGACTATTATTGAAACTAACGAGCTGAAAAACATGATATTTTAGAATCCTCTAAGAGAGAGATTTTTGAGATTAGATGGATAATGATACTCGTTCCATTGACAGGGAGAAAACCCTTCTTTGAAGAAGATAAAGATAAAAAATATATTATCATGTCCTCAAACCTTCAAACACAAGAGTATTTATATTAAAGTTTTTAGATACTTCTAATCTTCGACAACCACAAATCTATCACGCAACCACACTCTCTTCTTTAAAAAAAAACAAACACAGAAAGCTTAATCTCATAGAAGCAAAGAAGGATGGCTTCCAATAATGTAATTTCATCCATCGCTCCCTCCATTATAACCTGGGAGGTGGTTTCCTGTGATGGTTGGGTTAGTGCCGTCAAGACTCTTCTAGTCTGTCCCTGCACACGGTCTTTTTTCCATTAATTTTCGTAACATTCGGTAACCTTATTCTAAGTTCCACTTTGTTGAACACCATCTCTCTTTTTCTAAACCTCATCTCTTGCTCATAACCAAAACCCAGGTGTCTAAGTGCTCCGATAGTAAACCTTATTCTGTTCCCTCCTTCTGTCTATATCATCAGTTTTCAGTCAAAGGTAGATGTTCCCCAAATGCATCCCACGATGTTACTTGTAATCATGTTTCAGATTTGGAGTCGCTAAATTTTCAACTCGCCAACTACAGCTACATGAATATGTTCTGTTTATTTATAACATAATTCTACTATCTATCCAAGATTCTTGACTATCTATACTCCAAAATAGAGAATACTCTTTCTTCTTCTAAAGATGTTATTTCTAATCTCTTTAAGCCAAAAACTACAAAAGTTTTGGCTCTGAAAATACTTTCCTGTGGTTCTAAAAATTTTTGCTTCTAACCTTGCATCTGTAAACTGTTTTGTCTCTGCTTATCAACTTGAACCTTTCTCTCCTGCTGTAAAAGTGCACTCTTTTAGAATGTACCAAAGAGAGACCTAACTCAACCCTCCAACTTTCTGCCGATCACTTTAACCTCTGCCCTTTCAAAGTTTTTGTATTTGTCTTTTGACCAGAAGTTTAGGAAACATCTTGAATTTATTAATCATATCTCAGGTCGTCAGTATAGTTTCAAAAGGAACGATCGACTGGCCTTCTTTCCTTTCCTTTTGCTGGCAAGCTAGACATATGGAAGGCTTTTAGTAGAGTCTGGAACAAAGCTCCGATCTTTAAAATTTTTCGAGGAATTTAGGGAGGAGGGGTGAGTGAGAGAGATATTATTGAAAGAGATTGAAGCCTTTTATGAAAATTGTAGATAGAGAGTAAGGGTGAAGAGGGAACTTAGTGAATGGTTTAAAGTAGGAGTGGTGCTGAGACAGGGGCATGTAATGTCTCCTTGGTTATTTAATCTATTGATGCATAATGTAGCTATGGAAATGGAGAGGGAAGGGTAGGATATTAGGCTGACAAGTAAGAAGGGAGAATGGGAGGTAAATGTTTTGCTGTTTGCAGATGATGCGGAGTTGGTAGTGGAGTCTGGTGAAAAGTTGAAATCTTTGGGAAATATACAAACAAGGAATTGAAGGCAAATCCAGCAAAACGTAAAGTAATTAGGATTGAAGGTGGTGAGAGGAGATGAATGTGGGTGTGTGGAGGTGAGAGGAAATAGATTTGAGGAGGTGGAAAAGTTCAAATATCTGGGAATGTTGGTGGAGGACAAAAGGAGAATGGAAAAGGAAATTAAGAATAAAGTGGTGGAAGGAATGAAAGTGATGGGGATTAAGTGAGATAAGGAAGATGAAGAATATACGAAAGGAGATGAAGGTAAAATGTTTGAGTGTATATGTTTGCCATGGGTAATACATAGATGTAAAACACGAAATGAATGCTCAGGCAAGAAAAGGTTTGATTAGCCTAGAGATGAAGGGATTGCGAGCGATATATGATTTGAGAAAGGCAGATAGGATTAGAAACGAAAGAATAAGGGAGATGCGTAGATAGAGGAGGGAAAAATGAACAGATGTGTACTAAGATGGTAGGACATGTGCGTAGAATAGATGAGAACAGGATGGTGGGCACTGCACTTAAATCTAAAGTGAAGAATGGTAGAGGAAGAGGAAGGCCAAAGTGAAGATGGATGGACTGAGTGAGGAAGATTGTAGGGGAAAGGAGTTTAAGTTTAGACGAAAGAAGGAGAGTTTCGGAGGACAGAATGGGATGGAGAGCGATGATGAGCGGGAGTGAAAGTTAGGGTGTATATGTTCATGCAAGTATGAGAGATTGTGGCGGGCACCACCCCACGAGAGTGGGAAAGGTGATATATATATATATATATATATATATATATATATATATATATATATATAATATATATATATATATATATATATATATATATATATATATATATATATATATATATATATATATATATATATTTCTAGGCCAGATATCAGAGACGTTGGTCTTTAGCTTTGACCTACAATAAATGCTAAATCATTACAATAATTACTGTGTCTCCTAAGGGTATAAATTGTTTTCAATTTCTCATTATATTAACATTGCACTATATATATAATATATATATATATACTATATATATATATATATATATATATATATATATATATATATATATATATATATATATATATATATATATATATATATATATATATATATATATATATATATATATATATATATATATATATATATATATATATATATATATATATATATATATATATATATATATATATATATATATATATATATATATATATATATATATATATATATATATATATATATATATATATATATATATATATATATATATATATATATATATATATATATATATATATATATATATATATATATATGTGTGTGTGTGTGTGTGTGTGTGTGTGCTTTAGAAAAGGCCAGACTCCTCCTACTTTTTCTCTTTTTCTCTTCAGTATTAAAAAAGGTATTTTCTAAATTGAATATTTAAAAAAAATTCTAATTGATGTAAATTCCGAATTTTTGTGATTTGAATAATCATATATTTCCCTAAACTGTTGCTTGTGTGTGTTTGTGTGTGTGTGTGTTTTTTTTTTTTTTCTTTACTTTTTTTAAGAGGAGAAACAAATCTTGACATTACGAAAAAGAAAAGCAGGAAATATTTCTCATTTTCTAAATCTAAATTCCCTCTAATTCAGATTTTAAATATTATTATGTGCGATAATTTATTTCAAAATTTTGTAACAGAATTAATATTATTATTATCAGACTAGTTGCCAGCACAATTCAACATATTTATATAGATATGCATTATATGTGATGCATTCAAAAACTAGCCGCCATATATATATATATATATATATATATATATATATATATATATATATATATATATATATATATATATATATATATATATATATATATATATATATATATATATATATATATATATATATATATATAATAAACAAATTAACAAAGTTTGTGAGAGTTGACAATGAAGCATTAAAAGTTAAGGAAAAAATTTGCGCCACAGAATACTGAGAATATAGATAATATATATATATATATATATATATATATTATATATATATATATATATATATATATATATATATATATATATATACATATATATATAATATATATATATATATATATATATATATATATATATATATATATATATATATATATATATATATATATATATATATATATATATATATATATATATTATATATATATATATATATATATATATATATATATATATATAGTGTTGGTGTATATATTAATAATAATCAAATTGAAATCACTGAAACAATGGCAAATAAGTTGGAATTTACAATTCAAAATGATTTTACTTGTTAATTAAAAAAAATAATATTAAAAAATGAGATTATTATTATTTTTATAATTATTATTATTATTATTATTATTATTATTATTATTATTATTATTATTATTATTATTGTTATTATTATTATTATTATTATTATTATTATTATTATTATTATTATTATTATTATTATTATTATTATTATTATTATTATTATTATTATTATTATTATTATTATTATTATTATTATTATTATTATTATTATTATTATTATTATTCATTTTTATGTTATTTAGATTTAAATATTTTTATGAAAATCGAGTTGAAATAGTTTTGAAAAAATAAAAATATGACAATTAAAAAAAAACTGTTATTGTTAATAACAAAACGGGAGATAAGTTCTATTTGCAATGTGGAAGGAAAGTTTGAAGTATACCAAACATTTTGGCTTATTTGAAAGATAACTTTTAGGAAAAGGGTTACGAATGTAAAGGGACATAAAAGTTGAAGGAGTAGAAATAGATGTTATTATTATTGAAAAATTTAAATGTTGTTATTATTAAAATTAGTAAAACAAAGTGAAATTATTGAATTGTTCTGTGATAAGGGTAGAAAGATACAGGTAAAAGAAGTTTGATTGTTGTTTTTTTTTTTTTCGTTTTGTTTTGTTTTTCCAACAAAAATGAAGAGTACAGAAAACAAAAGCTTGATGTTAAAATAATAAAACTTTTAAGTACTCTTTTTATGATGAAATAAGTGAAAATACCGTACAGATAATTATACTCTGTGCGAACATAAGAAAATAATATAGGAATAATCTAAGGGAAGGGAATGTTGACGTTGTAAATGCAAAACTCGAAAAGAGGAGATTCTAGACATGAAAAAAAAACAAGAAATTAAATGGCAAGCAAACTTTAAAAGACGTTCAAATTTGAAATCATTGTATAA
>SEYY01019247.1:150000-152500 GCA_009176605.1 Armadillidium nasatum | reverse complement strand
ATATATATATATATATATATATATATATATATATAATATATATATATATATATATATATATATATATATATATATATATATATATATATATATAATATATATATATATATATATATATATATATATATATATATATATATATATATATATATATATATATATATATATATATATATATATATATATATATATATATATGAGAGTATGCTTGTTTATTTAGCATCTCGTATTCTTGGAAATGCTTTTTGAAACATTGCTGAACCTGTAACTACGATGCTATAAAAAAGAGATTATTGGAGATATAAACTCTTGAGATAATAAAAAAACGTAGGCCTAACAATTTATAGACTTTTAGGCTTACGAAGATGAATTCATCAATAATTTTACATACTATTCCGTTTATATATATATATATATATATATATATATATATATATATATATATATATATATATATATATATATATATATATATATATATATATATATATATATATATATATATATATATATATATATATATATATATATATATATATATATATATATATATATATATATATATATATATATATATATATATATATATATATATATATATATATATATATATATATATATATATATTATATATATATATATATATATATATATATATATATATATATATATATATATATATATATATATATATATATATATATATATATATATATATATATATATATATATATATATATATATATATATATATATATATATTCAAGACTTCATTACCCTCGAAGTTAGTTTGACAGCCTCTATTGAAATTTGATTTCTTAATCAATATTCTTGTTGTCAGCATTTTGGTTTTTCAAATTTCTTTTTTGAAAATTAGGAAAATCTTTCAATTTCTCCGTATGTTGATGAACGGAACGAAATGTAAGATTTAAGAACGTAAATGTAAAATAGAACTGTAAATGTAAAATTAGAATGTAAAATATTATGTTTTAAAATGATTCTAATTTTTCTGAGGCAGATTGTTTGACATTTTAAAGTTACGACGTGTTCTGGTAATCAGGGTGCAAAAAATCCTCATTAGAGATTTCTTCTCAATAATTGAATCTTTTTAGTTGTAGTTTGAATCGCTTCAGGCCAATTACATCCTTGATCTGTATTTATATCTTACCATATTTGTAAGCAAAGTTTTAATTCTTCGGATCCTTCGAATTTCCATGTATGTAGTCGTTCATAATCGGTAATTTAATTACCCCACTATGACGTTGTTTTCTGTCATTGCAAAACGGATAATATTTTTATATCTTTCTCGAAAATAAAAAGTTTCTCCACCGGCAGCCTTGAAAGTTCATTGGCATTTCCGATTTCATTTGACGTTTCGTACACCAAGTCGTACAGATATGCTGTTAAAAGGAAAGCCCATTTTTTATATTTTTCTGTTGTAATAGTTGTTAAATACGTTTTTGAACCTAGTATTTATAATATATGATCAGTAGCCAATGTAAATTTTCTTCCTTACAAATAAATAAGAAAGATTAACTCTAAATATTAAAGATGAAGCCTCCTTGTCAGTTTGTGAATACTTTTCCTTTGTTTATGATGGTGTTCTGGATGAATTACTTTTGCGTTTCTCAGTCCCTTCAGGCGTAACGTGATAAAACAGCAGTTTAGGCACACATTTGAGGCATCGCAAATTGATTTCATATATAATTTTGAACCAAAATGTGTAAAAAAAAAATTTAAGAGATAGAAGCTCTATTTTATTGTTGTTAAATGAAGTTTCAAATTCTTTATTCCAATATAATGGGGATGCATAAGTTGTCAAGTTTGTTATGAACCTACCATAACAGAACCTAAACATCTATTGTAACAGAACCTAAGCATCTTTTGAAGTTATCATGGATTTTTTAACAAAGAGGCTTAAATCCTAAATACTATATGCTATCTACTTTGAATTTGTATTTCCTTATTGCGCTCTCAATCCATATTCTTTTATTTTTTGTCAAAATCATTTTACCTATTATTATGCTCATTTTCCTTTTTAATAGCTAGCTAGCTTTCTATGCCCTATTTTTTTCCATTTGTTTCTACCATAGCGCAGACACTATACAATATGGCAAAATCTTTGGTCTAAATAGTCACTTGATATGTATTTAAAGTATAAGATTTGGAACTCATCGCTAAAAGGTAGTTGAAAAATTGCAAACTTAGATCTATTTTAGAAAAAGGAGAGTACAAACCTAATTACGCAAACATATTGTTAAGTCTAGGAAGAGGATACAGTTATACTTTAAGTAAGAATTCACAGTGACTTTATAATCACTACAAATACTATTTTACTTTTGGAACAAAAAAATAATAATAATAATAATAATAATAAAAAAAGTTCCTATTCTGAATGACTTACAGATTTCCCATGTTCATTGACCCTCTAATTCCTTTTCATTTCATAATCTTCATAAATATATATATATATATATATATATATATATATATATATATA
>SEYY01019247.1:140000-142500 GCA_009176605.1 Armadillidium nasatum | reverse complement strand
TATATATATATATATATATATATATATATATATATATATATATATATATATATATATATATATATATATATATATATATATATATATATATATATAAGAGAGAGAGAGAGAGATTTCTTAATTGTCCTTTATTTTCAAATTTTTAAGCTTTAAAATAACAAAAAAATTAATTTATATTGTCAAAGTGCTGGTTAATTAAGAATTAAAAATGGGAAGAAGAATTTAATATTTAAATGAAACAGACGAATCCTTGAATCCGAAGACTCTGCGGTCAGTTTGGTGGCATCCCTTCAAGTTATTCCTTATTTTGAATATATTTAATTTTAGGATAGAAATCAGATTGAATATTTTTGTTTTTTAATAGTTTTTTGATGGTCCGTTTTCAGTTGCATCCTGTCAGACTGTCTCCAACTTAATAATCCAGAGGTATAGCGCCATGGGAGGCAATATAGTTTTCCATGACTTTTATAATTTAGCTAAGATTTTTTTAGTTACTGCCCAGATAAGTGATGAGATTAGTTGGGTAGATTTATAGATACCAGGAACAGTAATATACAACAGCAGAACAGCATAGTTCAAACTTCTCAGTTTTAAATCCTATGAAGGATTTTTAGGTTTTCCGCAATGATTTTTAACTGATTAAATTTTAAGCGTCTTCAAACTTAACAATTACAACTTTTTGTATGATGGGTATAACGTTATAATATTTTAAATTAAATTTTTTTTCTGGGTATTAATAAAATTTTTAATTTTCTTAATGAATAATAATATATATATATATATATATATATATATATATATATATATATATATATATATATATATATATATATATATATATATTATATATATATATATATATATATATATATATATATATATATATATATTGGAATTTTAGTCTAATGAGCAACATGTTTCATTTTTTTAGCATTTTAGGAAGTTTTTCAATTCATTTTCAAAGTGAAAAAAAAAATTTTTTGAATTATTATTTAACTTAAAAACAATTTCAATAAAACGTTTTAAAATAAATACAAATTCAAGGCTATGATCACACACACACACGAACAGAATATTTGCGGAACAAAAACTTTGTGTGGCAGCCGCATCTATTCACGTTGTACACGGAGGAGAAATTTGCGGCAGCCGCATCTATTCACGTTGCACACGGAGGAGAGCTTGCGGACGAAAGAAGTCTTTGCTTTCCTTCCGTGTCACATCTAGTAGAATGTATGAATGAATTCTGCGGTTTGTCCGCAAGATTAATGCGAAAAAAGAATCAAGTATGATATATTTTTGAAAGAAAGGGGAAATTGGAGGATACTGCTTATATATATATATATATATATATATATATATATATATATATATATATATATATATATATATATATATATATATATATATATATATATATATATATATATATATATATAAAAATATTATTTTTTTTATTTTTTATATAAATTATTTTATATTTATATTTTATATATAATATATATATATATATATATATATATATATATATATATATATATATATATATATATATATATATATATATATATATATATATATATATATATATATATATATATATATATATATATAATTCTCTTCTGTTTTGGAGATCGGCGTAGCTCGGTGCAGAGCCTTCTGTACATTGTCTGTCTAATGGCGACGCTGTTGTCACTGAATTCGAATCCTGGCAAGAGGAAAATTTTTCTCTGTCTTATTATTGCGAATTTCGTCGCAACAGTTGTTGTGTCCCATGTTTGGGTTGCTTGACTTTGGTCGGTTGCTCCCCTGACAATGGAGAACCCCAGCAGAAAGCCAAGTAGCTCCAGTAGTGGTTCCGAGAACCCTCCTATGGATTCTAATATATATATATATATATATATATATATATATATATATATATATATATATATATATATATATATATATATATATATATATATATATATATTACATCTCCTCCGGTGGGCAAAGGCCAGAGGCCTACCAAATTCCACCGGAGTTGGGAAGGATCTATAATCATGGTCGATGGAGGCCGACGTGTCCAGATACACGGCGTTTGAAAGTATGCAAGTCAAAGGAAGTTGGGAAAACAGATGAAGGGAGTGTGTTCCAGATTTTACCAGTAGAGTATATGTAAGATTGAGCATAGCGGTTAAGTCTGGGGTCGAAGAGTTGGACAGAGAAAGGATGAGACTGTGTGTGTGTATATATATATATATATATATATATATATATATATATATATATATATATATATATATATATATATATATATATATATATATATATATATATATATATATATATATATATATATATATATATATATATATATATATATATATATATATATATATATATATATATATATATATATATATATATATATATATATATATATATATATATATATAGTAGTAAGGACTGCGCTATCCCAGGGAAGGTAAGCCTAACGGTTTTTTTTTTTTTTTTTTTGCAA
>SEYY01019247.1:127500-130000 GCA_009176605.1 Armadillidium nasatum | reverse complement strand
GGTCAAGAACTAAAAGTGAGGTCTAGAAGGAAGAGAGGTGATGTTCAACAAAGAGGAAATTGGAAATTGGAAATTGTATATATATATATTATATATATATATATATATATATATATATATATATATATATATATATATATATATATATATATATATATATATATATATATATATATATATTTTTTTATTTTATTTAAGATTTTTTTGAGTGTATGTTTGTGTGTGTGTTACACTCATAAATTTAAATTCTTTTTTATTTATTTAATTATTTATTCATTTATTTATTAACAAGTTTATGACTTTTATTTCCATAAATTTTTGTTTGAGATTTTGTAAGTGATAAGATTGTTTATATGCTCACTCAAGTATTCGATCCGACAGACACTCTACAAAGGGTCAAGAACCCCTTCAGGAACATCTTCTCGCCGCCGTTTCTTCACAAGCAAATACTGATGGAAATGATAATTCATCGTAAGATATTATAATATATATATATATATATATATATATATATATATATATATATATATATATATATATATATATATATATATATATATATATATATATATATATATATATATATATATATATATATATATATATATATATATATATATATATATATATATATATATATATATATGTATAGCTTGTTATCGTTCTTGCATTGTTATTATAATTGTTTTAAGTTTCGTTTTAGTTGAAATTTTATTTGGGAATTTGAGACTACTTCAATTCTCAAAATATCTTTTTCCATTTCAGGCTTCCTCTCGGAGTGGGTATAATTAAAGGACTTCTAAAACTTAAGCGATTTGGAAACGCTGAAAGCAGAAAGGATGGGGACGTGACCCTGGTAGGAATAGCTAATGGTTTTCTCTCTCTCTCTCTCTCTCTCTCTCTCTCTCTCTCTCTCTCTCTCTCTCTCTCTCTCTCTCTCTCTCTCTCACTCTCTCCCTCTCTCTCTCTAACTGACTTAAAACGGAGGAGTTTTTATAATAGAAAGAAAACGAAGAGGGCAATGAATGTTTAGGTGACTGAATAATAAAAATAAATGAATAAAAAAAAATAATAATAATAATAATAATAATAATAATAATAATAATGATAATAATAATAATAATAATGATAATAATGATAATAATAATATTAATAATAATGATAATAATAATAATAATAATAATAATAATAATAATAATAATAATAATAATAATAATAATAATAATAATAATAATAATAATAATAATAATAATAATAATAATAATAATAATAATAATAAATTGACTGTATGAATTATTGAATAGATAGATAAAAAAAGAATTAGCATATATAATTAAATAAATAATAGATATATAATAAAAGAAGGAATAAAATAATGATTAAAAGTATAAGAATAAGAGAATGATAAATATTAATGAACGAATGTGCCAGATGAAGTAAAACGAATATAATATATATATATATATATATATATATATATATATATATATATATATATATATATATATATATATATATATATATATATATATATAAATTACAATATATAAAACGCATACATTTATCAGTCAATATTTGAATACAATTAAAATGCTTAGTACAATAATAATAATAATAATAATTATAATAAATAGTAACTGTAATTAATAATATTTACAATAATAATAATAATTAATAAAATAATAATTTATTTTATAAATAAAAATAAATAATAATAATAATAAAAATAATAATAATAATAATAATATAATAATAATAATAATAATAATAATAATAATAATAAATAATAATAATAATAAAAATAATAATAATAATAATAATTAAAATTGCTAAAAATTTGGCGCATTAAAAGTAAAAATGAAAATGATAAAATTATTAATATTAACAGTGAAAATGATAATAAAAACAATAATGTACTAATTATAGCAATATTAATAATAATAATAATAATAATAATAATAATAATAATAATAATAATAATAATAATAATAATAATAATAATAATAATAATAATAATAATAATAATAATAATAATAATAATAATAATAATTGAAATAATAATAATAATAATAATAATAATAATAATAATAATAATAATAATAATAATAATAATAATGAAAATAATAATAAAAATAATTTAATAATAATAAACTAGCTTCTTGTCGTGTTTTAGTAAATCTGTAGAAAGTTGTTTTTAAGTTGGTAATGTTTCGCAGGATTATTCCTCTTAGGTTTGATTATTTAAATGGTTTGTTTTTAAGCATTCGTATGTATTATTGTTTGTTACTTTGTGTATTTAGTTTAGGAGAGAGAGATTTAGAAGATGATTAAATTTTAGTATGTTAATTTTTTTGAATAAAGGCGGTGAATGACTATAAAAATCTCTGCTACACTGAGGAGCTTTATGATTCTTTTTTACATTGTTATGATTTGATATGCATTTATATTCTTCCATATACTGAGAGGTAGTAAATTTTGTGGGCTGAATATATGCAAAATA
>SEYY01019247.1:107500-110000 GCA_009176605.1 Armadillidium nasatum | reverse complement strand
GGTTAGAGAAATGAAAAGATATTATTAAAATGTAGTAGTATTGAGGGAAACAGGAAATTGTGTTGCGCTCTCTCTCTCTCTCTCTCTCTCTCTCTCTTTCTCTCTCTCTCTCTCTCTCTCTCTCTCTCTCTCTCTCTCTCTCTCTCTCTCACTCTCTCTTTTTATCCATCTATCTATCGATCTTTCTACCTCTCTCTCTCTATCCATCTATCTATCGACCTTTCTATCTCTCTTTCTTTCTCTCTCTCTATTTCTCTATCTATCTATCTATCTATCTATCTATCTATCTATCTATCTATCTATCTATCTATCTATCTATCTATCTATCTATCTATCTATCTCTCTCTCTCTCTCTCTCTCTCTCTCTCTCTCTCTCTCTCTCTCTCTCTCTCTCTCTCTCTCTCTCTCTCTCTCTCTCACTAAAACACGAAAAAAGAAATATCAAATTGTTTTATTACCAAGTGTTGATATATTTCATACCATGTCAAATATGTCCAGAAAAATCACATATGACTCTCTTTGTTCTTTAAGTGCAGAGGCCAAATATTAATATTAAATAAAAACGTATGACAAGTTAATCTTGATCAACAAAAGATTTATAATAAATTGAAGAACTCTTCATATTATTGATAATAATTGTAAAAAAAAATACAAATAAAAGTTGTTTCGTTGTAGAAGGAAAGGAATGAAAATATTAACACTTCTATACCATTGTGCAATTGAGAGAGAGTATTAGGGTATATAGAGAATTGTCTGTTCATAGGTTTGTGCCAACTTAAAAGGTTGGCACTCTCAACTATGAGGAGAGAAGTCATCTAAATCACTTGCCTCCTAATATTCATAGATAAAAAGAAAAAATATAAAATGAGTTGAATGGTTATTATTTAGTCGGATAATGGCATGAAAACTTTTCACTTTAAATATTCGTGTAGAGGATTATGTTCAAGAATATTTGAAAAAATATATTCAAAAGAGAGAAAACAAAACAATATGGTTGCATTAACTGAAAACAGATTTTAAGACTCGTAGCATATATCATCATTGTTGATTTGAGATCCTAAATAAATATTATAAAAATGCTGTTTTTTAAATCGTCAAGTACCCCCCAACTTCAAAGTAGAAGTTATAAATCAATTTATTATTGAGACAAACAAAATTTCTTCTACCTATGTACAATTACAAAAGAGTTTTGCAGTGCAACGTAATTTAAAAATAATATATATATATATATATATATATATATATATATATATATATATATATATATATATATATATATATATATATATATATATATATATATATATATATATATTTTTTTTTATTAATATTTTGGTATTATTTAATATATATATATATATATATATATATATATATATATATATATATATATATATATATATATATATATATATATATATATATATATATATATATATATATATTGGTATTTTTTAATGTATAGTGATACACTGAGTCCAGAACTCAACTATGTAGACATATTTAAAAGTTTGGGGCAGAGTTTCATAGCGGGGATTCACATGGACCCCCCAGGGAACCACAGAAGCTTTGAGAGGGTTATCAAGGGGAAAATATTATTTCGGGGGGTCTATAATATAAGCTAAGGTGTTCATGATAAAATATTATAAAGAAATAATATAAATTAGGACTCAGAGGCTCTACAAGAAAAATAATTGGGTACCCTTGGTTTAGTGTAACAGTTTAGGCCCCCACATATTCGAAAGTAACACAAAAGTCCAGGAAAGACAGTTAAGTGAACAACAAAATTTTTGAATAAGTACACCAACACGCAAACACAGACACATTTAGCTACTCAGCAAATTCACCACTCAATTAATTTTGAAAATGTTTTTTTTTTTTTATTTATTTATTTTTTTTTATTTTTTTTATTTTATTTTATTTGATTTTTTTTTTATTTATTTATTTTTTTTTTAAAGTGTAACACTTGTTTCAAAAATCTTATAAACATATAACATTTAAAAAAGTTTACTTCTCTTTGAAATTCTTCAATTTAGTATAGGAAATCATCAATATATCATAAAAATTGAAACAACTGCATGTTAACGTAGCTGCCCAAATCCACAGTAGTTAAGTCTTTAATATTTAGATGTCAAAAAGTGTGGAAGTAGCAAAACTGCAGTAAAACCAGTAGAATGCAGACAGGTAGACATTAAACAACAAACTGTTGGGAGACAAAGATATACTACTAATTTAGTTGAAATGTGCTGACTATGGTAGTTTTAATTTATAATAATCGTATATTTTTACTGAATAATGTTATTTTTCCATCTCTTTGCTGCTGTCATCTTTATTTGATAATATTAAAATATTTTAATAATCACGAGTAAGGATTTTATCACAGGAAGCACGTACTTTACTCTTGCATATATAAACTTATAAAAATAAATCATAATTATTGTTCAACAACCTCTTGTTCAATAACAAAACGTAATGTTAAAACATATTACAAAAAATAAAT
>SEYY01019247.1:92500-95000 GCA_009176605.1 Armadillidium nasatum | reverse complement strand
TAATTCTATTGGAATAAATATGTTTGGTTCGGTTTTTAAGTTTTCTTCATCTTCATTTACTTTACTGAAACAATTGTTTTTGCTGTTTAAGCTCTTACAGAAATTATCGAAATTTTCTCTTAATAAATGATGATCACAAGAAGAGGAATCATAATTATTACAAGTTTGGCCTATGATAGGCCAAGATACATTTTTCACTAGCTTAGGATTTTTATAATTTGTTGACAAAATTTGTTCTTCGTCCTCATTGTTGACAATGGATGTTAATTTACTAATCATGGATAAACTGTAACTTTTATTCATTTGTTTTGCAAATGTTTTTCGTACTTTTTCTTCTCTTAGGCAATTAGCGAATTTTTCCACTGGCTTTGCATTTACATTAATAGTGTACAATTCATTATTTCTTCCGTTTTCAATTGCTTTGAAAAATTGAATTTGGGATTTTACAAGACCAGACTTTACACCATCTTTCCCCTGTCTTTCTAAAGACTTATCGTCACCCAAAATGGCACATGTGCAATCACATGAACATAAGCAATTTTTGGAAGAAAGTTTCAAAAGTTCAGCCTTCTTTTCATTCAAAGTCCCTTTGCAAATGAATTCCACCGAATTTTTTTCTTCATTTTTAACATTTTCTTGACAAAGGAGATAATTTTTGTCCTTTTTGAATTCGTAAATATCATTCATTTTCACAGGTTCTCCTCTAGATAACTTTTGAAATCTCTCTCTCGCTGCTCGAACCCTCAAGGCTGTAGAGTCTCTTTTAAGAGAAGATCTTTTGAAGTTTGAAGAACTCACTCTAATAACGTTATCTTTTGGAGAAAAAGATTTCTCATTCTTAGACCTTTTTAGCGGTAAAGACGCTACCTCGTAAGGAGGGGGAGGAGCAATAGTGGAAGGATTATCAGGGTTCTTGCACTTAATGCTTCGTTTTTTCTTTTTCGACGATTTCTTTTTAGCATTTGTTACAATTTTATTTGATGTTGAAAAAGTTAAAGATTCTTTCCTCTCTTTGGAAATCGCATCTGCTTCTCCGAGATTCGAAGTCGCTGATTCTGCGACATCTTCAGGCGCAACGGAAACTTCTGCGTTCGTCTTTGCATCAGAATTTAAATCTAATTTAGAAGTAAAAGGAGTCACTGGTAAAGAGGGACGTCTGGAGTGTCCTTGAAAGTTTGGTATCAGAAGATCGTTCTCGGATGCTTGGATGATGTTTCTTAAACAGTTACTCGTTTTCCTAAAAGTAAATTAAATAAATTAAAACAAAAAATTAAACATAACTTATTTAACCCTTTTAAAATTAATATAATTTTTAAAAATAAAAATTTGAAAAATGATACAACGACTTTTAAATATTTTACATTGAAATTAAAATGAGTATGAAAGCTGAAATTTGAAGTGTGGCTTAATGTTTTATATAATTTGGAATCATTATTGTAATATGAAGTAGATACTTGTATCACATTTTCTGAGTCGCACTCATGTTTTGTATAACTGAACTTTAAAAATGATGAGTGAAAATGGGAAACTTTCTTAAGTATATTACATTGAAATTAAAATGAATATGAAAGCTAAAATGTGAGTGTATGAAATTTATAATCCTTACTCGTAAATGAAATGCTTTTATCACATTTTCTGAGCCGCTCCCATATTTTGTTTTAATTGAACTTTAAAAATGAAAATCATATATATAATACAATGAAATTAAAATAAGTGTGAAAGCTAAAGGCGTGCGGTAGTGCGTTTATATAATTTAGAATCCGTATGGTAATATGAATGAGATGGTGATATGATATTTTCTGAGTTACTAATATTTTTATTTTTAGCAACTGAGCTTTGAAAACAATGAATGACTAATTAAAGCTTATTTTAATTCATTACAATGACATTAAAATGATTGTGAAAGGTAAAAGGTGACGCGTGCGTTATTCTGTTTATATATATTGGTATCACTATTATTATTATTATTATTATTATTATTATTATTATTATTATTATTATTATTATTATTATTATTATTATTATTCATTTAGTAAATTTTGGGAGATAACTCTGTAGGTGAAGCTCTAATTACTTGAACAAAACAGTTACAAACTCATTTGTTTTAATTAAATATATATATATATATATATATATATATATATATATATATATATATATATATATATATATATATATATATATATATATATATATATATATATATATATATATATATATATATATATATATATATAGAAAGTAGAAAATATTCTGCTGTGCAACATGTACAAATAAATTAGATCTTTTATCTTTAAAATTTGTTAAATGCTCAGAATAAAATTGTTTAAAAGAGAATAAATTCAAGGATCCATTACGTAAATACATGAAGAAATAAACAGCTTGAATAGAGCACTTAAAACAGCAAATTAGAATCAGCCAAATAGGAACACTTCCCTAAGGTAGCAAGAGAAATTAGCCAAATTAAGGCTAATTCTTCTCCCTCCTCCCTTCCTCACCC
>SEYY01019247.1:77500-80000 GCA_009176605.1 Armadillidium nasatum | reverse complement strand
CTTGAGTAGTATCACCTACTACATCTTTAGAAGTAAGAAAAGTGAGAGCGTATTCAATGACCAACCTAATAAGCCTCTTAGAGTAGAAAATAAATTTGTCACTGGGGGTATCTTTTTTCCGAATGAAGTAATGAAGGACTTTAATCTGAGGGGTATTTGGCAGTAGATGAAGGGAGGTTGGATGACAAAGATCAAAATTGGCAACAGCAAATTTTTCTATTAAATTGAACCCTCTCCGCTGAAGGTGTGACATAACATTTTGAACAATTAAATTGATAGCCACTTCATTGTCCCATCCACGAGGTACTATAATATCTGCATGAACCTTAAGAGGTGCTACATAATAATCAAAACCGGGTTTCACAAATTTGAAATATTGCTTCATAACATCATCTATATTTCGTTCTCTTTCAGAAACATCTCTCAGCAGTCGAAGGGCAAGACGGTCATCGGAATCCGTATCTAAAAACACCTTCATGTCAAGTAACTTAAGAGCATCTTTTGAATAAAAGGATAATATTCCCTTAAAAATAACAACATTAGCACCATGAATAGGTTTTGTGCGAGCCTCCCGGCGATGAGTGAGAAAATTATAGATGGGAACCTGGACCATTGTTCCATCTTTTAAGCATTTTAATGTCTTCACTACTAATTCAAAATCAAAAGCATCAGGATGGTCAAAGTTGTATTCGTTCTTAGCTGCACTTTCGAGTTGTTTTGCTGAAAGGACCTTATAAAATGAATCTAGAGAAAGAAGAGTGACCCATGGGACATTAAGTTTTTCAATTATTTTACGTGCAAAACTTGTTTTACCTGAAGCACTTCCACCACATATTCCAATAATAAAAGGTTCTACAAGCTGACCATGACAATCGTACCGAGGTAATCTGTCGGCAATGTAAATACTATTCCTTGACCCTCTTAAAATTGGTTCCTTATTTTTATTTGAGGTAGTCTGAGATGACGTACGTTGCCGGTGCATACGTGGAGATCGAATAGGACCTCCCCCACTTAATTGTGATGCAACTCCAGCAAATTCTGGATTTTGCATAGGACTTTCCGGATCTTCTAAACTTTCAGCTCCTTTAGCAAAATCATTATCTTTCACCATCATTTCAGCAACTGGTCTTTCAAGAACCTTGCCACCACTGTATAAGCTAAATGAGTTTGGAAGATCCAAATTAATCTTTCCCGGCATTAAAATTTATTACCCTTACGAAACAGTGCTACTTTTCCTTTGAATAAAGAGAGGTAACAGTAGCAGTAACTAGTAGTAGTAAACTAAGACAACAGAAGAAAAATATTTTTGTTTAGTATTATTACTTAGCAAAGCATAAACTAAATAATATTGTATTTATACATCTACAATACAAATTTAATTTCTGTAAAATTAGCCAAAAGAACTAAACTGGAAATTTTGTCGCTCCTCCACTTATGTTATATAATTTCCTTTTTTATATATAATAATAAGTGAAAAGAATCCTCCCGAAAGTTTTGTTGCTCCTCTACTAAATTTTATTAAAATATAAAACATAGTTTGGATAGGCGACAGAATTGGATCATACGAAGAAAACGAAGAGCAAAGGCGACAGTACTAGTAACCCGGCACTATAACAACAGTTCGCTGCTTGCAATAACTCCAGGACCATAGCTCCGAGAAGCATCTTCTGGAAATCTCTGTAAGAGTGTTTATAGGTTAGATGGAGACAGAGTTAGTCCAACTGAAAAGGATAAAAACCCTACCTGTGGGTTTAAATAAAGCTCAAGGACTGGCACTGAAACTAACGAGCCGAAAAACATGATCTTTTAGAGCACTCCAGAAGAGGGACTTAAAAGAGCAGATGGAGAAAGCTGAAGGTCTCACTGACAGGGTGAAGACCCTTCCAGGGATATATGAAGAAGTAAACAAAACATTTATGTCACAAAAATTTTTAATAACCTTTATAAATTAGTAATTTTAATATACTATAATTAATTTCAAAAACCCGTTTCTCAATTCCTGACAATTATTTCAGCTTTTACAATAAGCTCTTGACCCTTGCAGTGCTTAATCTTAAGCTTTGTTCTTCTGGCTCTTCCCCTTACTTAAATTCTACTTCTTCCTATATAATTATATAATTAATATATATTATATAATATATATATATTATATATTATATATATATATATATATATATATATATATATATATATATATATATATATATATTATATATATATATATTATATAATATATGTATATATATAATATTTAATAGGACATATATCTAAAAATTAACTGACTATTCCTTGCAATCAATATTATATTGTATATATATATATATATTATATATATATATATATATATATATAATATATATATATATATATATATATATATATATATATATATATAATATATATATATATATATATATATATATATATATATATATATATATATATATATATATATATATATATATATATATATATATATATATATATATATATATATATA
>SEYY01019247.1:67500-72500 GCA_009176605.1 Armadillidium nasatum | reverse complement strand
AATAATAATAATAATAATAATGATGATGATGATGATAAGAATAATAATTAAAATAATAATAATAATAATAATAATAATAATAATAATAATAATAATAATAATAATAATAATAATAATAATAATAATAATAATAATAATATTATTATTATTATATTATTAATAATAATAATAATAATAATAATAATAATAATAATAATAATAATAATAATAATAATAATAATAATAATAATAATAATAATGATAATAATAATAATAGTTTTTCGTAATAGTATTATTATAAATTAAAAATTATAATGTAATAATTAAACTTAGAACACTCTTAAAATAATAAATATTGAATTATAATCATTAAAATTTGATATTTTGAAAAATGTCAATTTTTTATTATTTAATTTAAAAAAACAAAAGAAATTAAAATTTTAAAAGAAAACAAAAAGATAAAATTTCCCAGACAAACCTGCATGACTGATCGTGTGAACAAGAAGTAAGTTTTATTCTTTTTACGTTAAAATTCAAATGACAATCAGAGCAAGTAAAAAGTTCTAGCCCGCATCTCGCTTGACGATCTGAAACTCTGGTTTTTGCTGTTACATCGAATGAGACACTTGATGACGTTCTTGTAAATGGTGTTGAGGTAGTTTCTGTTAGAAGTTATTAAAAATCGTGTACTTAAAAGCCGTTAATGTCATAACAAAAGAAGTTAGGTGTATTAACATCAGAACCGTCAGAACTGAAAATGTTTTCACTTAAAATTTTAATTAAAAATTTCATTAAACAAATTAATGCTATTAGCTTTTACTCAGTATTCTCTATTAAAAGGTGGAAGATTTGTCCAAAATGTTGTATTCTAGTAAAATAAAAATTATAAACTAACAACTAAAATATTTTAACTTATTTTGAGTAGTAGCGGAGCTAAATGTGAGGGCAATTTTAATAATAATAATAATAATAATAATAATAATAATAATAATAATAATAATAATAATAATAATAATAATAATAATAATAATAATGATAATAATAATAATAATGATAATAATAATAATTGTTTTTCCTTAATAGTATTATTATAACTATTAAAAAGTGGAAAATTTGTACAAAATGTTGTATTCTTATAAAATAAAAATTATAGATTAGCAACTAAAATATTTTACTTATTTTGAGTAGTAGAGGAGCTATATGTGAGGGCAATAAGATTTATAATTGCTTACCTAAATTGGAGTCGATACTTGACTGGAAGGAAAGTATCTGGTCTTTTCCTTTTTGATTTAAAGTTGAATTTAATTGAGAGTTGAGAGAATCCTTTTCCAAAGACTTTGAATTATTTGTTAAATTAGAGGCAAGATTTGTCTGTAAAAACTCAGGTAAAGATGATTCTGTTCCAGTGATTTCATTTTCTATTTTTAAATTTTGAAATTCAAACGATTCTTTGAGATTTGATGTTTCAGCATATTTATACGAAAGGGAAGAGGAAATAGGAAAATCATGTTGCCCCGTTTTTACCTCTAAACTTTCGGGACTAATACTCCCATTATCTGATATTGGAACCTTGAACACCTCTTCTCTGTATGGATGATTCATTGTTTCTTCTACTCCTAGTTTCTTTTCCCTTTTTAAATTATATTGTTCCTGCGTTGAAGAAGTGACTTCTGAAGGCATGGTAGATATTTTCAACTTCTTAATATGTTGTAAGAGATATCTTTCAAGATTTGGATTGTTTAAATTAAGTAAACCTTTTGGAAGATCTCCGGAGTGAGTTTTTGGCCTTGATCTTCTGCATTTTATAGTACAATTTTAGTATTTTTAATTTATTAACATAAATTTTAAAATTATAGTTAGAATTTATTAGTACTTTACACTATTAACTTCTTAAAATATAATTATAATATATAAAATATAATTATAATATAATTATAAAATTTAATTATAATTTATAATTATATTAAACATTTCAATAATTAAACTCGTAATGAAATTTTGTACCAATTAAAATTTTTTTAAAATATGATATACAAAATTTTTCTATTTTTGAAGTTTTATTACCCAAGGGTTTTAATATTATTATTATTATTATTATTATTATTATTATTATTATTATTATTATTATTATTATTATTATTATTATTATTATTATTATTATTATTATATTAAATTTACTTAAATTTCATATACTTCATTTTAACTCTACTTAAAAATACCCACTTTGTTATTTAAACAGGATGCTGAATCGGCTATTTTTTGCATGTTTCAACTCTGGTTCCGGTATTGACACTGTCTCCGGTATTTTAAAATATCCTGCTCCGTGTTTGAATCTTGCAAGAATTTTTTTTCTCCAGCTCCGGCTGTCCCCAAAACCTTGTTGCTCCAAGGTCCCGGCTCCAACCCTTTCCCCGGCTCCGTATCTCTGCTTCAGCACTGCAGCCCAAACTTAAAATGAAATTAATTCTTTGCTATGTTGGACTATGGTAATGTTTCAAGGTGACTTGGTCAAAGAGGCTGGTTGAATTATAGCAACAAAATTCTTTCCTTAATGAGAAGTTTTTCTTTATTATTATTTATTTTGCTTTAGGTGGTGCATGTGGGTTGTTTCATCTCTTCTATTGCTCTAGCACCCCATCCTTGAATAGGACCGTGCCCGTGAGCGGTGGTGATGTGAAAAAAAAAAATTTATTTTTAACATTATTTTTTATTGATCTATGACAATATTTACTTTAGACATTACCTTATTCTCCTATTCAACCCATGGAATACAGGTGTATTTTGACCAATTTTGATTCTTTTTGGGATATCAGGGTTATCCATTGCAATATTTGCTGCCGTGAGAATTGCAGATGTTCCTGGAGGAAGATAATATTTCCTACCATCCAACTGACGGCAAAGGTCACCTTGTATTGTATTTGCATCTCGAAGGGGTAACCTTGCGCTTAAGATGAATCCGAACAAAATCCCACCTGAAAATAAATGCTGTTTATGAGATTTTTAATGGCTAAATTATCTTTCGTTAATACTCACACAAAACCCACCTAAAAGTAAATGTTTTATATACAAATGAGTAAATTCTTTTTTCTCTATTTTATTTTATTTTTTTTTTTTTTTTTTTATTTTTTTTTTTTTTTTTTTTTTTTTTGCACCTAAATAATTTTGCGACGGAAATTAAAATAACTTTTAAAAGTTTAATAAATGATGAAACTGGTTTAAAAAAAAAAAAAAAAGGAAAAAAAAAAAATTTTTTTTTTTTTTTTTTTTTTTTTTTTTTTTTTTTTTTTTTTTTTTTTTTTTTTTTTTTTTTTTTTTTTTTTTATATTTTTTTTTTTTTTTAAATTTTATTTATATATTTTAATATTATTTTTACGTCATTAATACTTTCCAATTTTTTTATTAGGAAATTTATTGAAATATCTCCCCATATTTCCCCCTCCCCCCTCCGCCCACCACAAAAAAAAAGAAAAAATTTCTACCAGGTGGTTCAAATATAATTATTTATAAAATATCTTCATAGATATCTTTTAATTCTGTCTTCAATTTTACATAAAAGACCAATTTTCAAGATAAACTTTTCGCATTCTATGATAATGATATATATATATATATATATATATATATATATATATATAATATATATATATATATATATATATATATATAATATATATATATATATATATATATATATATATATATAATATATATATATATATATATATATATATAATATATATATATATATATATATATAATATTGCATTATATATGATATATATATATATCCGTTAATAATATATATATATATATATATATATATATATATATATATATATATATATATATATATATATATATATATATATATATATATATATATATATATATATATATATATATATATATATATATATATATATATATATATATATATATATATATATATATATATATATATATATATATATATATATATATATATATATATATATATATATATATATATATATATATATATATATATATATATATATATATATATATATATATATATATATATATATATATATATATATATATATATATATATATATATATATATATATATATATATATATATATATATATATATATATATATATATATATATATATATATAAATATATATATAATATAAAGATGAAATAATTAATAGTTAACTTTTATTATATTATTTTAAAATTTAAGTACGTTGTAGACAGAAGTTGAAGAAAAACTGTCACATTGAGTTCAGTCTACTTCGCTGTTCAGACGACTCTTCAAATATACCCAATCTGTAGCTAAATAAAGAATTTCGTAGGTGTAGAAATGAAATGAAATCCCACGTAGAAAAAGATTGATAGTTTATCTCTTCATTTATAACTATTTCTGATGGTTTATTTCTTCATATATAACGATTTATGATAGTTTATTTCTCCATTTATAACTATTTCTGATAACTTATTTCTTCATTTATAACTATTTCTGATAGTTTATTTCTTCTTTTATAGCTATTTCTGATAGTTTATTTCTTCATTTATAACTATTTCTGATAGTTTATTTCTTCATTTATTAGTATTTCTGATAGTTTATTTCTTCATTTATAACTATTTCTGATAGTTTCTTTCTTCATTTATAACTATTTCTGATAATTTTTCTTTCATTTGCAACTTTTTCAAAAAGTTTATTTCTTCATTTATAGCTATTTATAATAGTTTATTTCTTCATTTATAAATATTTCAAATAGCTTATTTTTTCATTAATAACTATTTCTGATAATTTTTTCTTAATTTACAACTATTTTTAAAAGTTTATTTCTTCATTTATAACTATGTCTAATAGTTTATTTCTTCACATAACTATTTCTGATAGTTTATTTCTTCATTTATAACTATTTCTGATAGTTTATTTCTTCATTTATAACTATTTCTGATAGTTTATTTCTTCATTTATAACTATTTCTGATAGTTTATTTCTTCATTTATAACTATTTCTGATAG
>SEYY01019247.1:15000-52500 GCA_009176605.1 Armadillidium nasatum | reverse complement strand
ACAGAACTAGCCACCCGGCGTTGCGATTACTCTGCCAACGGTTTGTAACAGCTCCAGAACCAGCATTGGAAACCATAGTTCAAAGAAGCACAATTTTCTGGAGAGCTCTAGGAGAGAGTGTTTAGAGGTTAGTTGGAAAACGATGCTGGTCCTACTGAAAGGGTGAAAACCCTACCTGAGAATTTGGATTAGACTCATGGACCGGCATTGAGACCATCGAGCCGAAAAACGATCTTTTAGACGGCTCTGGGAAGAGTTTTAAGAGCAAATGGGAAAGATGCTATTTCCACTGACAGGGTGAAAACCTTTCCTGGGAGAGGATATATATATATATATATATATATATATATTATATATATATATATATATATATATATATATATATATATATATATATATATATATATATATATATATATATATATATATATATATATATATATATATATATATATATATATATATATATATATATATCGTTATGAATATAAATAAATTATTATTAAATAGATGAAACTTAATAAAGGTATTACGCTGACTTAGTTGACCAGTGGGATTAGTTCTGTATATTAGCTTCTGTGGTCGCTAGTTCGAATCCGAAAAAGCATTTCCTTGGAAATCTGATAATTCTTAATATTTTGATATTTTAATATATTTAAAAAAAAAAAAAACTTTAAAATATTATTTAAAAAAATGATAGAATTAATTATATTTATTATTATGAATAAATAGATTAACTGATATTATTAATTATACTTATTATTAATAATATTTATTATTATGAATAAATAGACTAAAATATATATAATTATTGTAATGACCTGGTGGTCTAGTGATAACGGTTCACAGGTTCTTAACCGTTGGGGATGTGTGCGTACATTTGAATCACACGTATGACTGTACATTTGTGTGCATCTGTGAGTGAGTGAGAAAGAAGAAAAAGAAGAAGAAGAAGAAAAAGACAGAAGATGAGGAACAAAGAAGAAAATAGAAAGGTAGATAGAGAAGAAACAGAGAAGTAGTGAAGAAAAAAGACAGAAGAGACTGTTAACATAGACATCACTTTTTTTTTTTTTTTTTTAACAAAAAATGCAGATAGATATTCGTACGTACAAGTAAATACATTGCACCAAAACAAAATCACATATGTATGCACAAACACACTTAAGGAGAACCAGTGATCAAGTCCTAACTGGACCTAGGCCACCAAAAGGTTCCCCACCCAAAAAAAAAAAAAAAAAAAAAAAAGAGAGAATTAAAGAAGTGGCCCTATAAACGGGCATCATCTTCATGAAGAATAATTAAAAAAAAAAAATTTTTAAATTTTATTTTATTTTTTTTATTTAAAAAAAAATTTATTTTAGTATTTTCTATTTATATTTTGATTATATTATAACTTAGTTTGAAACTGTTACAGTATAATAAATAAAAAATAGATTGAAGTTCACAAGGAATGAAGCTATCTCAAATTTATTAATAAGAAAATATGACGAAGCCACATTAAATTTATTCAGAAAATTTAAATCTACATTTTTGTATTATTATTATTATTTTTTATTTATTTATTAATTTATTTATTTAATTTTTTTTGTAGGGATGTGAAATGAGTTTTTATATATTTTCACGGTTACTTCATTCTCTTAATGAATTGCTTCCGCTACCTTTCTCAAAATTTAACAAACTTAAGAACTTCATCCCTGTATTTTCATACAACGACTTAAAGATCCTTCGTTCTCTCAAAAAAGACAAAATTAAAATGAAACAACTTCTTTCAGATACAATAAAATTTAATTTATTTTGTTTATTTATTTATTTATTTTTTAATAAATAGATTAAAATAGATATAATTATTGTAATAACCTGTTGGTGGTCTAGTGGTAACAGTTCATATTCTGCATTTTTTTTTAACTCATTGGTATAGCAATTAGTTATTTGCGTTAAATCCTACTAAAATAATAATAATATTTTTATATAAAAAGCTTTCTATTATTCTTATATATATATATATATATATATATATATATATATATATATATATATATATATATATATATATATATATATATATATATATATATATATATATATATATATATATATATATATATATATATAATATATATATATATATATATATATATATATATATATATATATATATATATATATATATATATATATATATATATATATATATATATATATATATATATATATATATATATATATATATATATATATATATATATATATATATATATATATATATATATATATATATATATATATATATATATATATATTATATATATATATATTATTTTATTTATTTTTTTATTTTTAACAATGTTTCATTGAATTTTGTAATAAATACTCAATTTACATTATTTTTAAATTATTTGATAATTAATAAAATTTTAATAGGATATGTACAGTCGTGAACAGAAGTTCGTTCCTATTAAGCTGTAAATAAATATTTATATAAAATAGAGATCATCTCAGATTCAGCCAATCACAGTTCAATTAAGCACCTCTCAATGTTTTTATTCTGTTTTTATTCAAAATAGAGCTTTTATGAAATGATCTCCATTTTATATAAATATTTATTTCCAGCTTGAAAGGAACGAACTTCTGTTCACGACTGTACAACATCTAGTTCTTATATATGTTGCTTTGCCTCGAATGTAGGTTTTGACGTCACATTATGTAACCGGATATTACCGGAAATAATCATAAAAGGATTATTTATTTATTTCGCTTTAGTTATCGTGTGATTGGGTAACTGAAAATGGAATTGTGAAAATTTTTATAAATATATATATATTTTTAGAGTAAGATATACCGTTGGAATAATTCTTATTCCTTCATATTAATTGTCATATATATGACGCCCATATTTATCAGATATTGAAAGTTATTCTAAGATTTTAATTAAAAAATGTGCGATTTCTTTAGTATTACAGTGTGTTTGGCAAGTGTGACAGCAGAGTCGCGGGAAACCATTAACTTTAAGCTAAATTTCTTTGTTACCTTAAGCCCAAAGGAAAATTCAAAGTATCAATTTAAAAATACTAAATTTAAAGCAACTTTGAACACTTTTTTTTATTATGTCGAAAATTTTTTATCATCCCTTCGTTCGAGTCGTCTAACATTATTTATCCTGTGCGATCTAGGTAAGGAGTAGAGAAGTCGACTCAATTCTCGCCTCATAAACGAGAGTTCCGAGGATCAATAATTGCTTGCGATTTCTAAGCCGACTCAATCTACCTCTAAATGGACGCTCCTTCACGTGATCTAGATAAGTGTTACGGATTGCTATTCGGCTGCTAAGGTACTACTTCGGGATGTTTAAGGTATATGAAAAAAAAATTTTTTTTTGGACTACATACTACAGACAAGCTATTTTATACACAGCTTTTTTTTAGGGTCGAATTCAAAAGAAAACCCAAGAAAGATTTGATTGAAAAAAAATAAAAAAATTAAATTTTTTTTTTTTTTTTTCTGAATTCGACTCTAACTTTTACAGAAACTTGAGCTATTTAAAAGATCGAGACAGACTACATTTATTCATTAAAAAAAAAAAAAAAAAAAAAAAAAAAAAAAAAAAAAAAAAAAAAAAGTTTCACTAAATTTGTCATTGATAAGCTGAACTTTCCTGCTTAATAAATAGATGACGCAGAATTAGTTACTGGCTATATAGAATAATAATAATAATAATAATATCTCTCAAGCTTAAGAGTTTGCCAATCTTAATTTGAGGGTCCGTAAGGCCAGTAGTGTCCTGAAGATCAACGGTTGAGCACTTCTGTATTTTATCTTTTCTTTTCTTTCTTACATTTGAAACCACCAAATAGTACTTATGTCATTTAAATTCCAAACCCACAGGCAAGGGAACGGGCCTGCGAGACACAGCGGAGAAAGACAACCCTGTTGAGCTGGACTCTAGTTTCACATATTAATATTTGCATCCTTTTTATCGATTTTAAAATTAATTCTTTATAAAGGATTTGTGAAAACAAAAAAATTTCAAAATATTTCTTTTTAACATGGAATGCCAAAATATCTCTTTTTAACATTGAATGACAAAAATATCACTAACATTGTTTGCTATAATTTTTCTGATAAAATATATATATATATATATATATATATATATATATATATATATATATATATATATATATATATATATATATATATATATATATATATATATATATATATTATATATTATATATATATATAATATATAATATATATATATATATATATATATATATATATATATATATATATATATATATATATATATATATATATATATATATATATATATATATAATATATATATATATATATATATATATATATATATATATATATATATATATATATATATATATATATATATATATATATATATATATATATATATATATATATATATATATATATATATATATATATATATAAGAAACAATTAAAATATAGACAAAATATACCAAGAAAAAATATTCTAAATTCTATAGTATTTTATTTGTGAAAAATTAGAAAATATAATGATACAAAAAATGTAATCTTTACTTGTATTAAAATAATAACAATAATAATAATAATAAATTTAACTGAGCATTAATCTTTTACTTATAAAGACATTGTATTACAACTTTCTTAACTGAGAATAACGTCTGGTGTCTCTATGAATGTTAAGAAGAGAACGATTACAATGACATTCTTCAGAAATGAAATTGCGATGATAAGATATCAGTAAAAGTGAGAACGATCTCTGGTAGATGTGGTAGCAGGAAACATGTAGATTTTTAAAGTTTTTTCGCGTGTGACAAAACTTCACCTCCTTCACCAAGATTCTGTGTTTATAGTTTTTCTCTCTTGTACATCAACCATTTCTTCTCCATATCTTCACTTCTTTGATAAAATGCATTGAAACATTTCAGAATTGACTAAGGGCTTGGTATAAAATCCACCAGTTGTTTCAATTTAGATTTTATGTGAAAGGAAATAACCAGTCTAAACTAATCGTATGTAATTTACAAATAGAAAAAATAAAATATAATGGAAAAAGTATATCAATATAATGAAAAAGTATTAACATACTTTATCAGATTACCTTCTTTTGAACATAAGGACCCTCAACGAGTTTTAAACACTAAGAAAAAATTATAGAGCATTGCAGTAGCTAAGAAACAATAGCTTTAAATGTTAAAAGGTGAGGCAAGTTGCCTTTAGTTGGGTTCAAATTCATGTTATTTTTTGTTCTGGATTAAAAAAAATAGCAGGAAAAGAAAGCATATTACCTCAATATTTAAACGCGAGGTAAAAATGTATTACTGAAATGAAATGAAACGAAATTAGAGTAGTTTTCCAATATCAAGCTTGAATGCCGACACAAATAATTAACTTATATTAAATGAAATTTGTCACTGCAATAAACTGTAAATTTTGGTCATTGAATCTGTGAAGCAATCAACATCAGTTTCGAGGTTTCCTGTTTACGAATGAGGACAACTTTAAGTGTCAACTGATAACTATCACAAGGTATGAGGCAATATTATACCTTTTGTTATACATTCAACTTCGGGATGAAACTAAAGATGTTCTTGGTCATAATATAAATCTTTGGGTTGTCAAAACAATCTAGATTTGTATACATGAGTTATGACTTTCTAAATTGCGGTGGTAACAATAACAAGCGATTTATAAAGCCGATTATTTATATTCTTTGCAAGTACATGTTGTAAGTTAATAACAATTTATTGTAAAAAAAATATTGTATCCAACTTTTTTAAAATTGTAAGTAAACCTCGATAACATTTGTTAAGTGCTGACCGACAAGGTGTTAACTGTACATGCAATGTTGTTGATTACTGGTGCTTATCTCTTTACAAATAGTTCCACAGTAAAAGACCATGATGCTCCTTTAGTGTTTTCTCAAGATGTTTGATAAACAAAATCTTAAATATCTAGCTCCCACTAATGGAAACGCACAAGGCATAAATTTAGGGCTCTGAGCCCAGAAAACATACTCATCCAACAGTAGCCAAATGGACAAAGAAAGGATTTTTCACAAGGTTTCATCAGTATCAATACTTCCTTGAACGGAACTACTACTTGGTGGAACAAAAATAATTTGACGTGATACAGGTATATTAGTATCAAGAAATATTCCAATAGTTTTGGGTCAGACAGCCTAGATATCTTCATGTGAAAATATCCTCAAAAAAATAGAAATATTGGTTATACTTCAGGTTTTGTCGAAGGAATAAAATAGAACTTCGAAGTTATCCACTCTGTACAATCTACATTAATTTTTTTTGCTAGCTCATTACATGCTATGATTTTGGGAAAGAAATCACAAAATTAACCTCGCCACTTATAAACGAAAAAAGATCTTAAGCATGAGACAATTAAAAAAAATACTGCGATTATTAGATTCAAGTCTGAACTGCCTCCTGTCGTTTCTGAAGCCATGGAAATTTTATATACCACACCAAGTCCTCAGAATGGTTTTGGTAACTTCTGATCTAGACTTGAAGACCTTTAACTTAAAATTAAAACCACATCTTTGAAAAACCTACAAGATCTACGTCATTATGGCCAGTATTCTGCAAAGATTCACTGTAAGCCTGCAATCCATACTCCATCTCACGTCGAAACCGATTTCAAAGCAAAAACAAAACTTGAGGACATGGAGGAAAAAGAAAGACTACTATTAAATCTCCTTCCATTAATCCCATAAATACGAATATATAATAGGAATTGAATGAAGAAAAATACAAGGAAATATGATTAGGATGTTACTGAGTTTCAACCTAAAGATATGACCGAATACTATTACTATAGAACCACTAAGGGGGTAAATTGAAAGTACATAAATGAGGATATAAATAAAATAAAAATAAATATATAAAATGTAAATTTTCAAACAATACAAAAAATATTTAAATTTTCTTTTTTCCATTACAAGCTAATATGTTGTGTTATCCAATCCAATCTTAACACGCAAGCACATACATACATACACATACACAACCATATATATATATATATATATATATATATATATATATATATATATATATATATATATATATATATATATATATATATATATATATATATATATATATATATATATATATATATATATATATATATATATATATATATATATATATATATATATATATATATATATTTAAAACTTAACAAGAAATAATCTAAAAATATAACTACAGAATTCATTGATTAAAAATATTTAAAAAAGCTGCTAAGATTATTATACTTTTCCTTTGTAATTAACATCAAAGTCTTCCTTTTCTTCTTCCAGTCCTAGTCTGGAGTAGTTTGAAATCAGAATCGATATTCCTATTAGGCCCAATTCTGTTGCTAGTTTCACACGTTCCTCCTTCCAATTCCTTCCTAAATTCTTCTGCTTCTCGTTCCCTTCTCGCGAGGTGATCTGGTAAAGGAGGCTGAGAAGCCAGGAAAGATTCACGACGAAAACTTTCATCCACTGATGAAACGAGATCACTCCCGCCAATAATAAGAGGTAAACATGTCTCGCTACTCGTGTTGGGCCACACCTTCAAAATAAACATCAAACTCCAAATTAATGTGACGAACAACATCATATAATTTTCAATTAAAAGCATAAGTAAGTAGTTTATATATATATATATATATATATATATATATATATATATATATATATATATATATATATATATATATATATATATATATATATATATATATATATATATATATATATATATATATATATATATATATAACTCAATTTCCATTCATCAAGAACCTGGTGATGTGGGTAATAAACCATAAACGCCCCCCCACCCCCTCCCTAAGATGGGACGAAGGTTCGGTGTCACAATAAATAAAAAAAAATATTTAAATAAGTATATTCTTAATTCATAAATTTTATATTCAGTGTACATTAACTATTTTGCAATAACACAGTAGGTCGTACACTACTAAATACAATAATAATAATAATAATAATAATAATAATAATAATAATAATAATAATAATAATAATAATAATAATAATAATAATAAAGCGACTGTCCAGTTCACTAGAAAGGGCTACTAAGGGGACACATCGGTTTCCATATTTTCAAATTTATTTAATAGTAAGTAAATACTAATATGATGCATATAACAAAAGGAATAATAATAATGCTAATAAAAATACAAACATCTGGTAAAATTAGTTAAAAATGACAAGTAACAACAATTCTAATTCTAACAAAAGTATGTCAAACTTGCTAAGAATTTTTAGAAACACTGGTGGCAATAATAATAATAATAATAATAATAATAATTATAATAATAATAATAATAATAATAATAATTAATAATAATCGTAAATATAAAATTGTAGTTGAATTAATGTTGATGATGATGATAATAATAATAATAATAATAATAATAATAAGAAAGAAAATATTAACAAATAATATTCGTAATAAATAATAACAATGTTAATGATATAATAATAATAATAATTTGCAATAAAAAATAATTATAAAAAAAAGGGAGAGAAAAAAAAAACTAACCTTAACGAATGCTTTGTAATTGGGAAGACCACCATTGGATTCCTCTGTATTGAAACTTTCCTCTACCTCCTTTTTCTTTACAATCAAAAAGTCAACAACCTCAACTATCATGTAAGAACGCTCCATAGTTTCTGCCAAATCTGATATATCTTTGTCAATTTTAGACTCCTTTTTAATTTTTTGCTGTATATATATATATATATATATATATATATATATATATATATATATATATATATATATATATATATATATATATATATATATATATATATATATATATATATATATATATATATATATATATATATATATATATATATATATATATATATATATATATATATATATATATATATATATATATATATATATATATAGATATTGCTCTAGGTTTAACATTTTACTTTCAATTATGTAGTAATAGGAAAAAAAGGCTTATTTTAACAGATTTACAATAAAAAAAAAACTAATTACTGTAAATATTGAACACCAACATTTTTAAAAAAAAGGTAATATAAAAGAAAAAAAATCCTGAATAGAAAATAATTAAACTATCTTTTTAATTTCATACCGTTGAAAGGAAAGGTTTTTCTTCTACTTCTTCAGGAACAGGGTCAAGCGGATGAGATTCCCTTCCATTATCATTCATTTCTGCCTCAACAACTGAAAGACTTTTCTTGATGGTTTTAGGAGCACGTTGTTTGGATACGTTCGACTCTGACTCTTGTTCAATTCTTGTTCGCTTACTAACAGAAGATTGCTCTGGATTTGCCTATACATAATTATATTTTAAACTATAATATGAAAAATACATAAGGACTCTCGATTTAAAAAAAAAAAAAAAAGTAACACTAGTAGCTAAAAAAAATTTAAAAATTTAGAAATGTTCACATTGAGAAATTTAGTAAATTTCAAAAATTATGGCATAAATAAAAAAACAAAATTGACTCTCTCCTTTCATATCTGAAGCATTAAGCCAAAACAAACAAACAATAAATAAATAATAAAAATAAATAAATGAATTAAGTAAATAAATCTCACCTCATGAAAGGAGGAAAACAAACGACCTTTCCTCTTTTTACTAGAGAATGAGAGAGAAAATTCATTTTCTTCTTTGGAAAGTGTTTCATTTACTAGTGGAACAGAATTAGGCTTCAAAAAAGAACTTTTTCCCCTATTAGCTTCTTCATGATTTTGAGATGGTGGCTTCGTAGAGACAGCTTTAATCCAACCATCGTCTAAAACATTTCCTTCTGGGGTTTCTTCAATCTGATGTATCTTACCCTGACTAACTGGTTCTTCTTTAATATCTTTAACAACACCAGAAAAGATTTGCGTCTCCTTTTCATCTTCGTCTTCAGCTGCGACAGAAGGTTCCTCTTCCTCCATATTTGCAATATTAATGCTAGGCAACGTGTATGGCTCAAAAGGAATAGATTTGGAAATGCTGTAGATACAAAATAAGAGATTAAAGAGAGTAAAAGAGTAAAAGACATCCTTTTATATATATCCTATATATATATATATATATATATATATAGATACCTTGAAATTTCTAGCGATTCCTGGTGCATTTCTGTAATGGCTTTTTGTGGAGTAGCTAATCGTACATTTTTCCTTACAACAGTAGATTCAGGAACAGCAAATTCGTCGTCGGACTTCCTTTTCTTGCAATTCACAGGCGATAGCTTCTGTGTACTAAATTGTGAGGGTTGAAAATTGATTGTGTTATCGACTTCATCCTATGAGAAAATAAATGAAACCAAAATTTAATTATTGAAGGAATTATTTTTTAAAAACCTTATCAGTTTAATAATCAAAATGTTAATTATGAACACTAAGATGTTTTTCCAAATTTCCTATTACTATTTTCTCATCTTGAACAGTTTTCCATAATTTCCCAACCAATACTGCTCTCTCATTTCAAGCAGTTTTAGTTTCCATAATCTCCCCAATACGGCTCTCTTATTTCGAGCAGCTTCATCTCTTCTTCTTTGGAGCTCCAATAATTCTTTCTCATTTTCTTTTTGTGTAGATACTTTTCTATATTTTCTAAAAAGTAAAGGATGACCTTATCTATTTCAAACCATTTATTCCTGTATTGAAACTTATTCCTCCATAATCCAAAATTTACACGAACTATTCAAGTAAAGAAAAAACATTCCTCCCTGTCTTTGTCACAACCATATTAACACTTCCGAATTCCTAAAGCAATTATATTTTAATATCATGTCATTCTGATTGAATAAAGTTATGGGACTAATAACTGAGTCAAGTTCAGAAGATTACAACATTCATGGGTCATCGTCATTATAAAAACCAGCATACTCATCTGAACCCCAAATATTACAACTTACCGTACTTAACATTTGAAAATACTCTACACTTCACAATGAAATAACCAGTCTCAATTCAGTCATATCAATTAAAAAAAACTGCTATTCAAATATATTTAAATTTTCTTCAAAACAAAAACAAGACTTTATATCCTTCAGTTTTATACATATTACTGCCTTTCTAGTGAGAAAATAATAAATGAAGTAGAATATAGAAATTAAAAAACTTCCTAAAGGTCAATATATATTCATAAACCAAAATAAAAACCAAAAAAAATTTAATTTAAGAAGTCCTTCTGATATATAAAATATGAGTACTTTTTTAACATGCATTTGACACAAGGTGATGAGGTAATTTATAATGGTTTCTAAAGATCGTGAACTTACATCAACAATAGTTTCAACTGTGTCATTTGAAATCTTGGACAAATTTGCTTTTTTTGACTTGGATTCTGAAACTTTTTCATTAGGAGATGTACTGTCTGCAAATGATCTGTAAAAACATAAAAACATGTTATGAATTTTTGGTGACAATGTCTTGAAACGAAATATTTTCATATTTTTTATTTTTTTTAAAACTGTACAATTGTCATCACGGCAAATCGAATAGCTATGTTAATGGATGGTCAGAAAATCAACACCAGTGATGATTTCAGACAAAAGTAAAAGCGGCCACAAAAATGAGTTAAACCTTATAGGACAGTTTTATTTTTAACAGAAAGCAAAATGACATCCCTATACAGGAAGGGAATCCTGAAAGGAGAAACTAAGTTGGGCTTTGGGAAGTAGTGCATTATACAATGAAGGAAAGAATCGAGAACGGGATGTCATCAGAAAAGGACAACTAATAGAATGGGGTGTGTAAAAGCGACAAAATGAACAAACGTGTGGGCAATCTCCAGACATATGACAGCCATGTGTAAAATTGGTATGTCCTATACGTGAACGCACCCGGACCACCTCTCTATGAAGGAATACGCCTGTCTGACAGAAAGGGGATCTGGCAAATAGTCAACTTTTTCTTGCGTGTGAAGGAAATGAGTAAATCCCTGTATGATAGACATGGGGGATTTCTGGTTGCATGGTCTCGAAATGCTACTAATTCGGGAGGAAGAGAAGATTGTAAATAACTAATCATTATCAAGAGCTACAACTCTGCAAATCGTTAGGACCGAGCGGGGGCCCTGCCTTCCCAAACAAAGGCAATTTTTACGGACCCCGGCTAATAATCAGGGAAAACCGGGTTTACTTGCCGTGGTTAATTGCAAATTATACTTATTCAGTGTATTAAATCAAACAAAATATAAGAAAATTAAGATCCTAATTCCATTACTCCTTATGAATGTAACATAAAAGAGGAAACAAACAATTCATTCACTTAAATCACTATTCACTTTCAGAATCTTCTTGAACATTTACATAATAAGTTTTAGAATTTTGGGAGAGTGAAATGTTCAGGAACAGTGGGCAGTGACGTTGAATATGTTACTGCTGTAAGATTACATTTTAAAAACAGGAACATTTCCGCCATTTTTTGGCAATAGTTTGATTCTATCTTTTTGAATTGATTTCCTTAATTTGAATTCTCTTTTACTAGCGCTGGAGCTTGCTGGTGGGCACAAATATACTCTTGTCAATGTTGTTAGTGTGGGAAGATCATTCTTGTTTGCCTTCCAGAAGGCAAGAGAGTAACTGTTGATGTTAATTTTTTTCATTTTACCAAAGTAAACCTGTTGAATCACTATTGCAAAATTTATGTAGTTTTTCAAAATTTTATTATACAAAATCTGTAATTTTCAGAATTTTTTTCTGAAAAAATGCATATTATCATTAATTTAAGTGAATGTTGGCTATTTTATATCTTCCTTAAAATTAAATTAATCTCAATTAAAATTATATCAAATTTTCTTAAACTAAAATTTCTGCGCTTTTGATCTCTTTACAAATTTTAGGCAACCCCGGACGGACCCTAGTTAGCACGAAAAGCTGTTGATAGGCAGAGAAGGGGGGGGGGGAATATATGGGAGAGGGCAAGATCAGGAAGTACCTCGGTGGTTAGCTGAAGTTCGGGTTCTCAACAAAGAGCGGTCAGGTTAAAAGCAAAAGGATCAGTTTATCATCTGTACCCTCAACCGTCTACCATGGCATAAATGGTAGAGTGACTGATTCAAGTGCTAGGGGCGCCGGTTCGATCCCGCTTGGAGATCTTAGGTATATTCTACCTAGAAAAGTTCCGCTCCTTGAATAGGGAGGTTAATTGTTGCCATATCTCACTCTTTACTAGTTTCCCACTCAGCGACTACATTTCCAAAAACTGTTATGCCTCAAGACTGACAATTTCTCCAACATTTCCCCCTTGTTAATTCTGTGCACATATTTTGACATCTGCATAATTTTCTAATAAACTTACTGATGTTTGTCTTTTTGATCACATCAATCCTAATTTAATGTTTCTAGAACATATTCGCACCAAGGATATTTCAGAGTTTGCCACATTCCTCTTTACTTCAAATTTTTATATTTGCAATTTTCAAGACACTTTCTTTTTAAAACACTTAACAAGCAATACACAATACTATCCTTCTTCTACTGTTAATAATAATAATAATAATAATAATAATAATAATAATAATAATAATAATAATAATAATAATAACACACTGGAACAAGATAAAACCTTTTTCTCCTTCCTATATTTTCTTTATTCATTTCACCAATACTATTTTTCTCAATGCCGGTATTGAATTGTGGTTCATTTGCTTTTGAAGATGCGACGATATTACTCCTACCGGATGATCCTCCACTTTCTGGTATTGTCGTCCGTGACGGCAACGTTGTTGGTAGGCTTTCTGTCTCATGTTGAGTTTCGGTTGCATAAACCTCCATTTTCTACAGAGGAAATTGAAAAAAAAATAATAGAAATCAAGTTTTATATATATATATATATATATATATATATATATATATATTATATATATATATATATATATATATATATATATATATTATATATATATATATATGGTGGGCAAAGGCAAGTGGCCTATTAAAATTTCTACCAGAGTTAGGGGGAAAGACGGAAACCTGGTCAAATTAAACTCCGACGTGACCTGATACACGACGTTTGAAAGTGAAAGTTATTGGAAGTTAGGAAAATAGTTGAAGGGAGTGTGTTCCAGACTTTACCAGTAGAGTACATGTAAGATTGAACATAGCGGTTAAGTCTGGGGTCACAGACTTGGTAGAGAAAGGATGAGACTGTGCAGAAAGACGAGTCGCACAAGCCCTTCTCAATGGAGGAGGTATGCGACGAGAGAGTTCAGAAGAGCAGTGTCCATTGTAATAGCGATAGTATAGAGTGACGCAACAATTCGACGGGCAAAAAGAGACTGGAGAGAATTAGTGATATATATATATATATATATATATATATATATATATATATATATATATATATATATATATATATATATATATATATATATATATATATATATATATATATATATATATATATATATATATATATATATATATATTATATATATATATATATATATATATATATATATATATAGTTTTTTTCGATTGTATGCAAAAGGTGAATGGCGAATGATTAACTTACCCACAAAAACGAAACGAAATAGGCCTAAAAAATAAGCCTAAAAAATTATTCAACTTTGATTCACTTTAATGTTAGCTTTTTAAAAAAAAAATAGTCCTTTTAAACTGTTAATTTGACGTTTTATTTTTAACTCAAATTTTGTAAAGAAAATTATTATTTAAGAATTTGGTCGCATTAATAATTAATTTGCCATATTCTACCCGACTTAAACTAGCCTACGAAAACAATGTACTGTACGATTTAAGACTGAAGAGCTCAAGTACCCAAAAAAAAAAAAAAAAAAAAAAAAAAAAAGTCAAGATCCTTTTTAAAGATCTTAAAGATTGATAAAGCTAAGTGTCCCATTAAATACAGAAATTTTCTATCTTCATTATTTTCGTACGTATTGGTTTCTTGAATGGTCATGTGATTTAAACAAACATGAATTAGTTAGGCCAACTTCTTTTAAAATAAATACCTTTAATAATATTCTCACTCAGATAAATTTGTTTGCAAATTATTACGGATAATTATTTCGTATCATTAATTTGTTTTAAATGAACCAAATAAATACTTTCAATTACTCGGAATTTCGTTTGTTCCAATGTTTTTAATCACGGCTGCAGCCAAACACTTTTTAAAATCTTCGTTTGACTCATACGTTATGTCATATTCATACATATGACCTTTGTGAAATTAATTAAATAAAGTGATTGCTTAAATTAATTAAATGGCTAATTAAGTTAGATTTTAAAATAAATATATTTACGTTTGTTTATATAGATTAGCTGATAATTGCTACAGCGAAGTGTCCCACGAAAATCAAAGAATCTGCTAAATATTTTCACTGCCTCAGGTTTAAGCGTGACGTCACGCTTGATTTAGTGGAACACACCCATAGAAAAAGGTGAACTTGTTGCCACAATTCACCAGGCAGTACGATGACGTCATATTACTTAATCTTTGACATAAGAATTTAAAAATTTTTCTTCAAAATCATATATATATATATATATATATATATATATATATATATATATATATATATATATATATAATATAATATATATATATATATATATATATATATATATTATATATATATATATATATATATATATATATATATATATATATATATATATTGTATAGCAATTTATATTAATTTGATATTCGGTCCTGCAATTTTTCGAACCCCCTAATTTTGATAGCTATCGGTAACCGAAGCTTTAAAAAAAAAACTTTAGCAATGTCCAAAAGTATTCGTTAAGTTATTTAATATAAGTACTACTTTGTATTTTATCACATTTCATATAAGTACTAATTGGAGCCTTGATCACATTTTGCAAATTGTATACTTTTTAACTTCAAATCTGCAGCAAAACTTTTGAGGTATGTTAAGATATTATTAAAACACTTACGATTTTATGAAACATTAGCCAGACTTATATTTACTTAACTTAGAATGTTGAAATACATTTTCATTAACTTTTGAAATTGTCAATATATGTGCTATAATTTTTTTAAAAAAAAAAAACAATTCCTACCTGACATAAGAATAAACATGTAACTAGTGATCCTGTTAATAAATAATTCAGAAGATTGTATACATGGTTATCTTATTTCTCATATTAGTACTTGCCAAGCAACGGAAGATACAACTTTATTTAATGTTGAACGTTAAAAGTAAAACCAATGATGCAGTACGTCAAGTATCTTTCAAAATATCAAGAAAAAAATAAATATATCAGATGAATACCAACAAATCTGAAAATAATATGACTTTGAAACATTCATGCACAATGAACATGATGTAAAATCATAATATATCCTGACTGAATGAAACTTAAAAAAATGCAGCACATGTTGCTCCATTCTACTATGCATAGACTATCTCCAAATTAAATGTACTAGTGATGTCCATTTTTATGTATTCATGTGCATAAACGAAAAGTATTGGTTCTCATGAAGTAAATTTAAATTTATGCAAATTGAATATTTCCTATCAAAGTAAATAATGTATCTTTACATTCAAGGATACAATATATCTGTTGAATTACAACATAAAAAACGCTTATATCCGCAAAAACTTCAAAATATTTTTTCTTCTTAAAAGGTAAATGAAGATAATGAAAACTGTTCTGAACTACTCAACAGTTGCATTAATTAATATACAGAAATTTCAAGTTTGGATGATGTACAGTCGTCAACAGAAGTTCGTTCCTGTTAAGCTGGAAATAAATATTTATATAAAATGGGGATCATTTCAGGTTCAGCCAATCACAGTTCAATTAAGCCCAGCTCAATGTTTTTATTTTATTTTTATTCAAAATAGAGCTTTTATGAAATGATTTCCATTTTATATAAATATTTATTTCCAGCCTAATAGGAACGAACTTCTGTTGACGACTGTACCTACCATATCATTTTTTTCTTCTAAACAATTTCACAAGCACAAACGGCAATATAAATCTTTAACAGATTTTAACAACCAAAATCAAATACTAGGTCCAAGTAATACGCTAGGTAAATACAGCAAATATGATGTAATTATAAAATAAAATATTACATAAACATTTGTCGGTATTTTGATTTAGACGTTACACGGTCTTAATATATATAATGCACACACACAAAAAAAGAAGTTTTTAATGAAATAAGAAACAAAAAAATAATTAATTCATACCAAAGATGGACATTGAGACATGCTGGAGTTAGGTTGTAATATGCCACTCATCCTAAATTTGGGACTACAATATTTTTCAATGCTATTATAAACCACAGCCAAGCCAATATCAGATTCTGGAATTGGATGCAATTCGTTTGCCTTAAGTAATTCTGAAAATAAAAATATAAATACATATAAAAGTAAGGTTCATATTATGAACCTGTTTTTCTTCTTAACTAAAACAAAAAATATTTACCAGATATATAAAATATTCACCGTGTTCTAATGGTCAAAATGATTACCATGTAACTAATTCTTTAACTAAAACAAAACTTAATGTAATTTATATTGTCACTGATAATTAAATAAATTAAAAAAAACTTACCATAACATTTAGAAACGTAATTGGGTATTTCATTTGCTGATGCTGCCTTAATAAAAACACTATTGTTATTAATTATATCTGGGTAATTGTTCTCTGATACCAAAACTGGTATGCCTCCTAAAAAGGAAAGAAAAAAAGTAACTATGTACGAAATGATGTTAGTTGTTGGCTTAGTTCATCACTAGTTAAAAATATATTAAATTGTACACTGCAGAGAAATATGATTCAAGAAATAGTGATAGTATGGAAAAATAAACTATTTTTATAAACTACAGGAATGAATATGCAATGAAATGGCTGATTATCTGGTGTGTCACAAACAATAGTATGTAGCAGATGCTTTATTTCTTGTAGAAATGTTTGAATAACAATGAATAACATATACTTTAATACAACGAATATTTGTGACAAATATATGATACTTTAATTCTAGTATTTGTTAGTAAACTCTATAAATTTAGCAGTCCCAAAGATAAAATCTAAAAGAGTTTGATAATAGGTGCTAGTGGGTCATGGAATGATCCTCCTTGGAAATTATAAGACAACAGTCATAAAAGTTTTCTTTTAAAAAATTATCCAAAATTTATTTTATCATCTGTTGGTATGAAATACCTGTAGCAGATACTGATTTGAAAATAGACAAGTTATCATAATTGATATGGCATTTCTTAATTTTTTTTTTTAAAAACTTGCACTGCCTGCAAGAACTGAGGGCTGGAAATGGAACAGTTAAAAGTTAACATTTCCTAAAATAAACTAACAGTTGAATTTGATTTTCGAAGTAATATGAATTTTTTAGCTATTTTAAATAAACATGTCCTATGAATTTTTGAAAATGGAGACTATCAAATATTGTATTGTAATCAAATATCCAGCAAAATAATGCTCTTGAGGAAAATTAATGATATAGGGAAGGTGTAATTGGTATTTTTATCTTTAGAACATAACTACATAAATAATGTAATAAATTTACACAGGGCAGAATGAGTTTGAAAGACACGCTATACGCAATCAAAATTGGAAGCAACTCAAGAAAATTATTGACACAGTCAAGAATATGGATCAAATGATCAGAAATTAATGCTTCACATTTTGTCCAAATATTTAGTATGGCAAATTTAACTGCAAAGACTAGTATAAATCTATTACTAAAAGGAACAGAAACACATTCATTAGCAACTTCTAACAATGTTTTGTAAATATTCAGAAGAATAAAGGATTTTCTTCGTTGTTTTATTGCAATGAATCCAAGATACATTACTTCATCTGAGGCTCAAAACAGTTTACTGGCAGGAAAAAGTTGTATGCATGTTTTTCAAAATGCAAACGTTTTTATTAGTAAACCACCTTTAAGTAAAATGAGGATTATGATGCACTTTTAGGCAGAGTAGGAGCACCTATTGAAGAAAAGGGTTCAGAGTCAATAGAGAAAAATTATTATGGGATTTGGGACTTTTAATCACTATTAGTAATAAATTTTTAATGAATAAATTTTCCTAATTACTACTAATGTTTCCCTCTTTTAAATCAGAGTAATGTAATGGACAATAGATGAATTAACACATGAAAATCATGAACAATTTTTAATTAAAAGTAATCTTTTTTGTAAGGCTGCACTGAACCTTAAAATATATCACTTTTTTTTAGAACGGTTAAAATTAATAATTACATTATAAATTATTAAAATATTTTATAATTAAAACACGTCTAATCAGAAACAAGATAATCAGCTGATGAATAGCTAATCGATTTGGCTGATACAAATATGTAGTGAACCACTCTTCATTTATTATTATTATTATTATTATTATTATTATTATTTATTATTATTATTATTATTATTAAATATGTGTAAGTGTCTCTTACCAGCTTCCACAACTGACGGTTTCATTCTGTTTAATGAACTTTCATTTTGAAAGAAAAACGTTTTACCAATGAAAAGTTTTTTCCTTGAAAGGTTAGGGTAAAAAGAAACTTCTGTAGATCTTATACTTGGCTCCTATTTGAAAAAAAAAAAAAAAAAAAAAAAAAAAAAAAAAAAAAAAAAAAAAAAAAAAAAAAAAAAAAAAATAATATAATATATATATATATATATATATATATATATATATATATATATATATATATATATATATATATATATATATATATATATATATATATATATATATATATATATATATATATATATATATATATATATATATATATAATCTGACCTTTAGAACTGGCAAATATTTTTTCATGTCTGGTAATGGTTTCTTCTCTTTAATTGCCGTTTTCAAGTCGATTAAATAAGCTGGAGTGACAATATTCGCTCCTGCAGCAAGTGCACACACAGTCTAAAGAAATTTTACCATCACAATAGCACTTTCTAATAATTTTCAATATTTAAGATTATGGTTTTAAAAATTTTAATTGAATTGCTACATACAGGGTCTATACCGTCTAGAATTTTGAACAAACAAAATCTGGATTTTATGAAAACTTTTTTTTTTTAGCCCCTGTAGGATGGAATATTTTATTAAAAATTTGTTGGTCACAGATCACAGGACCTTAGGTAGCCATTTACATATGAATGTAAGAGAGCCAAATTCTAAAAACATGTTTTCAGTAATTCATCATATCTAAGGATATTCTCTTGTATATTAGTTTGTGAAGACGAAAACAAAATATTTGAAACTTTTCAACAATAAATAGTTTTCATTCACAAATATACAATGTATACTATGAAACAAGATTTTAGTAAACCTATCCTTAAAGTGTTTGTGAATCTGGAAAAGTTAATTAATCACCCTGAGATCAGATACTTAAAGAATGAATATCTGCTTCAAACAATGTTGTAAGGACTTCAAAATCAACTAAAAATTCTCAGCGTTTCATGAGAAAACTGATTAGTATAGACAAGTGAATTTTTCCTTTTACAAACAATCTTATTTAAAAGGAAAATGATTCTAAAACATTTTAATATTGAACTTATATTATCCACTTCATAAAGTAGTTATCTAATACTAGATGCAAGAAAAATTCAGATATATTATTTGTTGAAAATGTTGAGTGGCAGCTTTAATAAACAAATACATAAATAAAAATTAAAAACAGGAGAGGAGTTACTATCATTTTTGTTTTTAAGTTGTTTTTAAAAGGTTGGGTTGTAGCTTTAACCAACAAATACATAAATTAATGAGAATAAAAAAAGAAAGTTACTATCATATTTTTTTTTTTTTTAGTACATTGTAAATATTTTTACTTATATTTAATATAATTTCATTAAAATTTCCATAAAAGTTGTATAATTAATTTTAACGTAAATTATTATTTATTAAACTGAAATATTTTCTTGAAAGTTAAAAGTCGATGGCCATCTGGTTTTTGTAATATAAGGATGTATGGAATATAGGTGAAAATAAAAATGGAATGACTAAACGAAGGATGGTACATGAAACAGATATCCTGTATCAGATATACTTTTGCAAAATGCTATACAACAAAATATTATCTACTCTGTTTTTCTTCCATTTCCAAATCATGGCCATTTCCTATTTTAAAATAAAGCAATCTTGAAGAATTTACTGATATTATAAAAAAATTACTAATACTTAGGTAAACTTAGGACTTCTTAAAAGAAGCAAATACATATTATTCACTTGACTATTATTTAGGAAGCACTTAGAAAAGAAGGTTAGCACACTTAAAAGTAATTCCAATAACCTAAAAAGCTTCATAAAAAAGAAAATAGAAAAAAAGTTAACAGGAAAAAGTTTTTATAATTATAACTGATATAGATCTGTTAAGAACTCATACAGCAAAAAGAGAATATACTACTGTATAGCATATTAATAATTTACTTTCAGTAACCTGTATAAATTGTTTTATATTCTTTTTTTCATATATACTAAATACATTTAATTTCTGGAAAACCTTAGGTAATACATAAACAACACAGATTTGCTGATTAAATTAAAAAAAAATTATATTTAAAAATTTAATGAATCATTCAAGAAACGATTGAGTTTAATTAAAGAATTTTATACTTTCTTTCTTCAAAAGGAAAAGAACCAGCAAATCGAGGGAATGAGGATTGTTGTGTAACTCATCTATATAAACAGGGTAAGAATTTAATAATTTTTAATTTTTGTATTCACTTAAGCTTTAAAACAATTCTAATCATTAAAACATTATTTTTATTCAGAAGCTTAAGTAAATTTATTTGCTTTAATTTTCAAATATTACTTTAAAAGTAAAATGAATACTGTAATATTGGAAAATGAACATTTTCATTGGAAAAACTAAAAATTGGCCTCTTTTTTTTTTTTTTTTTTAATGCAGTAAAACTAAAATTTTAATTTAGTAAATAAGCAACGATTGATCTAGTAAGGAAATTATTTAATAATTTTTAAAGGATTTAAAAAGAAATATCATAAAGAAACAAATAAGTAATTTAATTTCCTTTCACAAAAATTTTAGGCCTTTTGAATTTATTTCATTTCAAATTTTACAAAATAATCATAAGATGCATTGGTAATAGTAACTTTTAGATTATATCGGTAAATTCATTAAGATTACCTTAACATGCATTGATGTGAATATTATAATGCATAATATGCAAATTATTATGTATTATAATATGCATATATGTCTAAGTCTTCATTATAAGAAGAGTGTGTTTAAATGGTTGCAGGGGTGGGAACAATAATTCATATTCAGGGACCCCTCAAAAAGTTATGACCACCTTGTAGAGACAAGAAAATTTTTTAAATCATTACCTTTGCTGTTATAAACAAATCGTTCATGATAAGTAATGAACAGTCTGGTATCCATTCTTTCACAAGATGCCCTCCAAGGCATCTTATGCATTCTTTAAGTTGTTCTTTAACAGTTTTGTTTGTGATCTGTGATGAGGTGATGATAAAAGGCTGATACTTTAGTCTGGTTAGGAAATAAAAATCTATTAATTTTAGTCCATGAGTCAATTTGAATTATTAGATAAATAATAAAAATTTTAGAACTTAGCATGCATATACAAAAAATAATTATTTATTTAAAGATCCATGAAATCATTCTGAAACTACTTTTTTCTTACAAGAAAAGAAACCTAGTAAATAGAATCAATAGAAAGCAGGATCAGTTAAGAATGAATAATGGTCAGATAATAAGAGACAAGAATGCAGGAAAGTTGTGAATTTATGAGAAGTATAAAGTGTACAAAATGTTGTCAATTATCAGATAGCCAAGTCTATTTTAAATCTACATCACAGACAAGAATAACCTCTGATACAGAATCAGTTCTGCCAATAATTTCTTTTAAGAAGGATATTTAAACTTATTACCTAAATTTTTTATTTCTTCCAAATCTGATCATATCTCCCTGTTTTAGAGTCACTGGTATATCTGGATCCAACTTTTTATAATCACTAGATTCTGAGCAAATATAGGTGCCATTTGTAGATTGAAGATCACGTAATAGGACTTCGGGTAATATTTCTGGATGACTCTATAAGATATTAAACTTTTCATTAATTTTAGCATAATATATATGGCCTACTAATCAACTGAATTCTATCTACTACACAAAATTCTAAGAATACAATCTCAATATATAATCTTTCTTAATCCTAATATTGAGCACATTATACAAAATTAGACTACAATGAAATCTTAAAATTGACATACAGTATAAAATTCTATCACAAAAATACACAATCTTTTCATAATATATTAGACTTACTAAATGCCTATCATGATATGTAAGACAAAATGATGCATGAGCTTTGCTAACACTTTTGTCATGAAGAATTATATGACCAGGACCTTCTCTTGATACAATGGATGAAGAATCACACAAAAGGTTAAAGAAGCTTCCTGAAAATAGATATATTTTTAAAAACTTACCATATAAAAATTATGATTAACTACAATATCAGTTTCAATTATTTATTTATTCCTTTTATATATATACCGTATATATATATATATATATATATATATATATATATATATATATATATATATATATATATATATATATAATATATATATATATATATATATATATATATATATTTTTTTAAAAATTTCCCATTCACAAAACCAAAACTGTTGAGTATACAAAATTTTCCTAAATAAAAATGTATAACTTGCCCAACTGTACAACCTCTGAAAAAATTTTTTTTAAATTTTTTATATCCAATCATTTTGTTACTGTGTATGGGAAAAATTTTAAATTATTGGTTTTTACTGTGCACAGTAGCAAAATGGTAAATACACAAAAAATCTTTCTAAAGGAAAAATACGTATCTCACCTAACTGCATAACCTCTATATATATATTAAAAAAAACTTGCAGAGGTTGTACAGTTGAGTAAAAGAAACCCATTTTTTTTTCTGTAGAACAATTTTTCATATATCCAACCATTTCAGTACTGAACACAGGAAATTTTTTTTAACATTTTCCCCCAAGCTTCATTTCAAAATTGTTGGGTATACAAAAAAATTTTTCTAAATAAAAAAATGTATATCTAGGCCAATTTTACAACCTCTGAAAATTTCATGTAGATCAGTTGAAAAATATAAAAATTATTTGACCTTTTTAATGGTTAGTTTTACACCATTTCGGAAAAGTATCAATACTTTTTAAACTTTATAAAGAAAATTGACATTATTTTATATGCAAACACTTACATTTCCTTATTTTTAACTCCTGCAAGTTAGATTTTTCGAAGTCAATATATATAGATTTTTTTAGGTAGACTTTAGAAATAATTTCAAATTTGGCAAAAAAAAAATATACCCAAAAAAAGGGAGAAATTTTTTGGAGTTATAGTTATCATTTATTAACATTTATTTTAAATAAAACATTAAAATATAAAAACTATTCTGCAACTATAAGACTATTTCAAAATTAAAAATATAAATAGTTTTTTCCTAAAAAAAAATATTTGATTAAAATTTATTTTTAGGGCAGTTAGTTTTCCCATGCATAATTTTACCTCATTTTACAATATATATATATATATATATATATATATATATATATATATATATATATATATATATATATATATATATATATATATATATATATATATATATATATATTAGTACATTTTGGCAACTAAAGAAAATATACTTACATTAATAAAATTAAACTAATATATTTTCTGATTATATTTCTCTGCACAATTACTTATGAGAAATAGTTAAAGTTGCAGATGAAAGCCAAGCTTTATAATATTTAAAATCAATTTTTACTAATAAGTGCATTTTAATTTAGTAAATTTGATTTTCCACTCTGTTAAATAGTTTTTCTTCAATATACGTTACATTTCTAATTTATATTTTAAATAACTAAATACCAGGTAAGAGATATAAACTGCATATTTACCAAAACTTTTTAAGACAACACATGGCACATCTACTTTCAATAGCTCCCAAAGCAAATTGATCTTCAAATTTGGCATTTTAAAATTACTTTTTATATTAAAATTTAATTTTTCTTTTTTTTGTTTTTCATAAAAGTCGATTAGTACACTTCATTAGGTTTTCATTATAGCATTTACAGTTATTATGCATAGTTCGTTTCTCACCTGATATTTAGTAATTATTCATAATATATAAACTGGAAATGTAATATATATTAAAGAAAAAAAAATAATAAAAATAGGTCAGAAAAAAAAAAAAAAAAAAAAAAAAAAAAAAAAAAAAAAAAAAAAATTCTGGTAAAGGTGGAGATTGTTTCTGAGTTTCGATTGTTAAAAAATATTGAAAATCGAAAATATTGGAGAAGCCTATTGTAAACAAGAGAGTTGCCAGAGGTACAATTACTAGACATACACACAATTATTATTACTTACTTTTCTAGCAGAACCTAATTCGACTTATCATAACCTGAACTACCAAAGTTGCCGTAAAAGAGGCCTAACCTACACAAGAACATTTGCACGACATAATAACCTAGGGCTAATTGTAGGTATAAAAGTACCGATTAAAATAAAATATCGACATAAAAAAATATCGATATAAAAAATATCGAAACTCAGAAACAATCTCCACCTAAGCCAAAAATTCTATTATAAAATATTAGGCTGACTACACTGAACATGCCTACACCTTATACCTTATATCGATATAGGCAGAGAATGACAAGCAAAAAATTATCAATATTAATATATGGATGTTTTGTAACGTTATTGCTAGATATTTGAAATACTTAAAAAATATATTTGGAAATTTTTTTATTGATTTATTTATTTTTTATTTAGGTTAGGCCTATTTACTGGCCATTAGCATACATTTACTCTAAGTCAGGTTGGTTTGAATGTTTGTTAGATTGGTATCAATAGATTCCTATATTAGTATTGACATTTTCCAATTATTTTCCTCTGCCAATATCTTATGCAATATTGTTAAGGTTTCAGACGAAAACTAAGCTTTATGATGTTCGAAATCTATTTTACTATCTTAAGTGCATTTTAATTTAGCGAATTTTAATACCCAACCCATTTTTATAATTTTTCTTCAAAATACATTACATTTTCAGTTTGTATTTTGAATAACAAGCACATACCAGGTGAGAGATGAACTATGCATACTTACCTGCAGTTACATTATTTTAAACTAAAGCAATACCTTCTGAATAATTATGCTACCCTTATGCTGATGGTTTGCAAATTTTTTTGCTTCATTATATGCATTCAGGTCCCAATACTGAAATATATGAACATTCCTAATCCTAATATTGACCAAGTTTACATTTACAGTACATATAAGATTAACCTACACCATATCTAATAAAATTATAATGGTAACCAGGGTTATAAAAACTATCTTTCCCTAAAGAAATCTGGGTAGTATAATTAAAGCTACTTACCATCGTCAATACAAGACAAAATCCACATATCTAAAGATTGATATTTAATTAAACACAACAAAAAAAAAATATTACGTTTATTTCTTAAAATCCAAACACTCACTATACTTCCATTACCATTACTTATCATAAACAAGCAAATGATAACAATTCTTAATTATCGTGCCCCCCATTAGAATGCTAAATAAAATATCGATTATTGAAAATATCAATCGTATTCTCTAATTTAACGACTCTCTAAATATCGATAATATTTTTACACGATATGTCGACTAGATGATAGCTTTTCCGATTTTATATCGACTGTTCAAAAATTTTTTTTTCATTTTTATTAGTCAAATCGAATTTCACAAATTCTCATATATATATATATATATATATATATATATATATATATATATATATATATATATATATATATATATATATATATATATATATATATATATATATATATATATATATATATATATATATATATATATATATATATATATATATATATATACCTATATGGTTAGGTATAGAATGTTTCTGAGTTTCGATATTTTTTATATCGATATTTTTATATCGATATTTTGAAATTTCGATTTTAATCGGTATCTCATTGCAACGTTCTTGTATAGGTTAGGCCTGTATTTTACGGCAACTTCGGTAGTTCAGGTTATGATAAGTCGAACTAGATACGCTAGAAAACTAAATAATAATAATTATAAAAATAATTGGAATATATTTGAATAGGCATATCGATGTTTCGATATATCGATATTTTCGAATATCGATATTTTCAAAAATATCGAAACTCAGAAACATTCTATACCTTTACCATATATATATATATATATATATATATATATATATATATATATATATATATATATATATATATATATATATATATATATATATATATATATATATATATATATATATATATATATACATCTCCCTGGAAAGTTTTATTCTTTCAATAGGCCCAGCATATGTTGTTATCTGCTCTTAAAATTTCCTCTCCTAGAGTGCTCTAAGTGTTGTTTTTTCTACTAATTGGTGTCAGTGCCAGTCCTAAAGCTTTATTTAAGCTCCCAGGTAGGGTTTTCACCCTTTCAGTAGGACTAGTACCTTTCTCTATTTAACCTCTAAACACTTTAGGAACATAGGAACATAGGAAAATAGAGACAGTTAGAAGCCACAAGGGCCTATCGAGACTGTCCCAGTCCAAACAAATAATAACAATAACAACAACAATACTAATACATGCACAAAAGACTAGGTCTATCCCTTCCCTAGTTATCAGTTCATTCATGCAAAGATAAAAGTAAAACTAAGCCCAATTATACATGCAATATTCAATGAACCATCACCCACTACAAAAAAAACTGCCATTAGGCTTAGTCATAGGTTGATCTGTTGATCTAAAAATTCATATATACCCGCCAATTTGGCTTAGTCACGTTATATTATATAATACCTAAACCATCCATAAATCTATCCAGCCCCCTTTTAAATTTGACAAGAGAATCACAGTCAACAATCTCTTCTGGCAAGTCATTCCAAAAATTAACAATTCTATTACTGAAAGAGTATTTTCTTAGATCGAGTTGGCTAACTTAGAATTATTATAAAAGCTATTTATATACTTTTGCTGTTTTATCTATTGTATATACCTTTATTTATTTATTTATTTTTTTATTTTTTTATATTTTTTTTTTTTTTTTTTTTTTTTTTTTTTTTTTTTTTTTTTTTTTTTTTAAATCTATGTGAAACCAAACTTTGGTGAATCTTTAATAGTTGGTACATAAGTAAGCTGTCCGTTTTAAAATAAGCCATTTTCAAATATTCGTCAAAGCGTTTCGACGTTTTAAAATAAAGTAAGTTTTTTTTTGTTTGTTGTTATAAAACTTCAAACTTTTAAAGTCCTGAATTTAGTTATGAATAACGACTTACAGCTGAATATTGCTAGTCATTACGTTTTTTATCTGAAAGTAAAGGGAATTAGCTTAAATGAAATAGTAATCTTAGACTTACCATTACTGTTCCGAATTATATATTAACAATTAGAACTTATTAGAGGTATATTTTGAGTAGAAAAGTTTATTGAAAGGTTAAAGTAAGAAAGAGTTATAGATAAAAATTACCTCATAAGTCATACCTGAATTCAGAACTTTGAAGTCTATGACGAATAAACAAAAGAAACATACATTTTGTAATACATTTAATCGCGTTGACAAAAATTTGAAAAGTCCTTATTTTAATTAAAGCCGGCAGCTTGGTGTGCCAAACTATTGAACACCACATCGATACCAAAAAAATAAACCAATTTTTTAAAACCCTATGAAGGAGAATTTAATATATCTCCAAAATAAAAGAAAACTAAAAATAGATAAAATATATACACTAGAAATAAATAGTTTTTATATCCTCCCACTGAAGAGTTGCAATGAGTGCAGTATCCTTGAAATTACTAAAATTAATAAAACAGTACAAATAAGATAAATTCCAGTGAAGGAATTCTTGACACTTGACAGCAGCCCGTCTAAGAGATCTTTCTTTGATTGGCTTTATCTGAGGTTGAATCTGTAGAGATTTTATCTGATGATGTAAAATTTATATCTGAAGTTAAAGCCTGGACATTATTGTGGACAATAAGAGATCCAATTATCTGCACAAAAGTTGGTCTATTATTTTCTTTTTTTCGAACTGCTGGAACGTCGATAAAACGTTTACGGTAGATAAAAATTCTTATGCAATCGAATGTTTACCATACAGCATACTGCAACTTTTATATTTTTTGTTCTTGTATTTTCAATTGTATATGGTAATTACATAATATAGCATAGTTAACATCACTTGCATAATCAGGAGCTTCTACTGGATTCACAGTTTATGTTTTTTTATGCGTACAAGCGGAAATAACATATCCTAGGTGAGTAAATCAGGTAACCCTAAGAGTGATTTCTAAAATTTTAACATATCGTTATTAGCATAATTCTTTGTCGGATATGTGGAGAATATAATTCATGCTCTTATACTGATATATATATATATATATATATATATAATATATATATATATATATATATATATATATATATATATATATATATATATATATATATATATATATATATATATATATATATATATATATATATATATATATATTTTATAGCAATTTTCTTTCAATTTTTTATATTCTTTTCATATTTTATTCTCTAATAGAGCCTACATTGGTCACGTCAATTGAAGGCCGTTCGTCTACCGTGGCCATTCGTGCAGAAGATTTTTACCACCATTTGCAACTACACGGAGCCATCCACAAGTAAATATTTATTTTTGGTACCATTAAAAATATGTTTCTTTTTTTAACATTTCTTTTATGTAGGAAGGAGAGATTTATCATTTTGTTACAAATAAAACAAATATTTTTATTTATTATCCTTATTTTATTCCTATCTATAATGGAGTATTTTTTAAATTTATTTTTGTCCTTTTTGTCAATGAATAATTTCGTCAGTACCTATGGTTGGGATACTGAATATATCTCATTTAAATTCCAAATTTATTTATTTATTTTTACTGTTTCCAGTCAGGTTCATGTTATTGTGATTCATGTTTCACGTCTTGAATTTTTTTTTTTTAAATAAAGAAAATAAACCGCCTTCGTCATTACTATCCTGAAGTGTTGCTAGATATTGCACACCAACACAGGAGTTCAGATCAAACCTATACCATTATCTTGAACTGGATTTGAAGGAGAGGGATAAATATGATCTGAAGTCTCATCTTTTTGACTGTCTGCATTGGATAAGTCACTGATGATTTGAGCATCGGCTTCCCCACTGGTTACAGAATGAATGATAGACAGCTCTAAAAGGTAAAAATGGCAAATTGAATGATAACAGGTCTGTCCATCTCCCATTTTAAACAAAACACTTCTAATCTTACTGTCGTGACCAACAATGACATCCAAAACTCTGCCCAAAAGTCAGAAAGCTCTGCGCTTGTTGGGTGTCTGAATGAGGACTATATCTCCAATTTTTAATCTGTTGGTCCAGTCTGATTGGTAGATATTTCTGCTTGACTGGCATAAATTTAATAGATAAGACTCATACCATAAATTGCTAATGGCTTCTAAAACTTTTCCTTGAGTACTTAGAGTTATGGATAAATCTTTCTGTGAAGGAGGAAGTTTCCATATAGGTAAGGAAACTTCATTGAATATAAGGTTTGAAGTTGCCATAAGGCTTTAAAAAGGAATTTGGAGCAATGATTTCCAATTCATTTTCTGATGACCTATAAGTCAAAGGTCTTGAATTAGCAGCATTAATAATATTTAAAATTGTTTTCAATAACTGATAGTAAGTTGGGGTTGCTTTACCTATAGTTTTATATAGACATCCCTTAACCACTCGTATCATTCTTTCCCAAACTGAGCCTACCCAACTACTGTAGAGAGGAATCTTATAATGTTTGATGTTGTTGATGCGCATATGCTCAGAGAACATGTCTGAAGACAATGATTCTAACAATATATCTCCTCCTTGTTTGAAAGTTCTGGCATTATCCGAATACAGACTGCAAGGTATGCCATATATATATTTGTGAAACGGTGAAAGGAAAGTAAGAATAACTCAGCAGACATATCAGGAAGAACATCAATGTGAATAGCCCTAATATTAAGGCATGTGTAAATTAATAAATACATTTTTCGAAGTTCTTTTTTTTCATCCTCTACCAAGAGATGGCCAGTGAAGTCTTTACCAGTATGATCAAAAGGTTGCACAAAATTCACCCTATGATGAGGAAGGTTTGTCATTTGAGATATTTAAAGTGAATGCCATCAATTCAATTTTTTTGCAAATGATGCATTCAGACAAAACATTTTTCACAGCTTGTCTGGCCTTGATAATCCAGAAACCATGAGATCTGATGAAGTAGATGGTAGCTTGAACACCTAAATGCTAACACCTACCATGAAAATCTCTAATTTTCAATATTGTGAGGTGATGGTCCTTGCCAAGAAAATTTGGATTTATCACATCATAGTTGTGATTCTCCCTCTAGACCTGAGAATACCATTATCATCAACAAGCAACTTGAGTTGGTTAACTAACAAAGGAATTTCCTTTTTCTTAGGATTCTTTAGGAATGAGATTTCCATTGAAAAACAATCCTGTTGCATGTGCTTCAACCAATAGAGTTGGGCTCTTTCATCACAATTTTCATCCAGCCCCTAACTTCTACTAATGAACTTGAAGATCTTTGAAGCTACCCTGTAAAGTTTATGTATACTGGAGTAATCCTCTAAGGGTAACAATGATTGAGTAACATCCACCAGACACATGACATTGTAAAGTCCTTTCTTTTTTGAAATCGGACAAACATTTAAGTTTACTAACATTGAGACTGATCTTGAAGTATCCGAGAAGGACCTTTGAGCCATAAAATCAATTTTGAAAGAAAAGTGGAGGTTGAAACACCTCTGGTAATTTAAATCTGCTAGATTTTCAGCAGTATTGATATAAGCATTGGAAATAGAAATTTTGAACTCTTGTTCAACTTGTTTTTTGATTAAAGAAATTTCCTTGAATCTACTGTTTACAAAGACATTTTCATTTCTGGCTCTTCCAGACAATAGCCATGAAAGAACTGTTTGAGTGTCAACAAAAACCCTTTTATTTTTGAACTGAACATCAGAAAATTCTGATAATACTGATTTAATACATTTAAATAATAAAAACACAGACAATAATTTTAAGGAGGAGCAGAACCCTAGACTTGAGTGAAGCCATTTTGACTTTAGATACACCAGATAAAATAGCGAAAGTATATAAAATTTTTTTATATATGAGGTAATTTTTATTTTCACCTTTTTCTTCCTTTATCCTTTCAATTGACTCTTCTACACAAAATATTCCTCCAATAAGTTCAAATTGTTAATACATAATTCAGAACTCTTCAAAGAGAACAATTCTTTGGAAAACATTATATTTGGTAAGTCCAAGATTACTATTTCAGGGGAGGGTTTGGTTTATTAGAAAAAAATTTTTTTTATCCGATTCTCCTGAAAATTTCAGTATATATAGCTTTTTTCCCGACGAAAATAGTCGATTCCTAACGTTTTTACGAGGGATTAATGTTTAGCAGTTATATGGGAATGTTTTTCAAAATTTAAATCTACGGTGAAGCCACATAAAAAATATTTTTGGTCTGAAATTTGGAACATATGTTCCTTATTCTATTGGCTACAAAAACCTTTGATAGAATTTTCCTCCCAGAGTTACACAAAAAACAGTATTAGTCCAAGACTGACTCACTATCAAAAGAAATTATTTTTTGAAAAAAAAAAATTCAAATTTTTGAGGAAAAATATTTAAAAAAAAAAAGTATAATTACTACGTAAATAAATTTTGGCACACTTATAGAGGAGTGTTGGGGCTACAAATTCTTCTATATACTTTGTTCGATCTAATTTGTTTGTTCCGAGATATGATCTCTCAAAAAAGGTCCATTTTTAGAAAATTTTCAAAAATTTTAAAAGTTTGAGAGGCTATACCTTCCTTCAAACAATTAGCATTTAATAATGCTCTAAATAAATGTTGTAGACCTATCTCTCCTCTAAACAATGTCCAAATTTAATTAAAATTCCTGGAGAGAATTTTTTTTAAATAATTTTTTTCTACGAAATTGTAAAAAAAAAAAAAAAAAATTTTTAAAAAAAAATTTGACTTATTATACCTCTTTTTTTGAGCGTGATAACAAAAATCGCTTCCAGCAGATTAAAGAGATTGGGGCTAAGATGGCTTAGGCCAATTTTCATCTCATGTGGAAAAATATTTTTTGCCCGCTATTTCTTTTTTTTGTTGAGTTATGACCACTAATAACTATGAAACCGTTATAGACTCATAAAAACACTAAAAATGAAGCTTTTTTCACCGGGAAAAAAGCTATATACACAGAAAATTTCACCCAAATCGCTCAAATAATAAAAAAAAATTTTTAAAACCGAACCCAACCAAACCCTCCCCTTCATTTCGACTAATTCCTTTTCTTTCATACTCAAAACTGGATAACATATAATTCAACTGTAAGTCATCATTTTATAATATGTAATACCGAAAAATAATTTAATTAATGGTTTAGAATAGGCCAGAGCGAAGTATGGCCCGAGGGCCAAAAGTTTCCCTTCAATGCTCAAAGTGTGGCCCAAAACCGGGTATGGTAACATTTTAATTTTTAAAGTACATTTCAAAGTATTTCGTAAAAGAAGGAGTGTATAAAAACTATTTATGTACATTCACTTCATTATCTAGTGCATGTGCATATATTTTATCTATTTTAAGTGTCCTTTTGTAGTGGAGAAATTATATTAAATTCTATTTCAAAGTTTTATAAAATTGATTTGTTTTTAATATCGATGTGGCCCTTAACAGTTTGGCACCTAAACAAGCTGCCGATTTTCAAATTCACTTTCAAAATTTTTGTCAACCCTTCTGGATAGTGTTGAGTCTAAAGCTAAAATATTAATAAACTGTTCCCTACATTCAAACTCTCTTGACACACAATCTCTGCGAAGTAACATTGGCGCACTATCCCTTTTCTATAGGTAATACAATGGCAGGAGCTCGAGTGAATTGGCCTCTAGCATTTCTCCACAGTTGCTTCGTCCTCGTTGATCAAGGGGTGCCCTGTTTTCCCACCAATTTTGTGTGGATGTAGGAAACCCAGGCTAGCCCAATATGGTGCCTCCTTCTTTCCAGCCACCTCTGCTCTGTGGAACTCTCTACCATCATCTATTTTTCCTCCTGTATTTAATCTTCCACTCTTCAAGGCTTCCGTCTGTGCCCACCTGAGGGATGTGCGTTAGGTCTGTGTTTGAGTGAGTTTTCTTCATTTTGTGTGTGCTCCCTCCTTGAAAAGGGCTCTGCCTGTGAGTGGAGGCGTTCTGTAAAAAAAAAAAAAAAAAAAAAAAAGACGCTTTAACAAAGTGTAATATTTTTTTGTTTGTTCGTTATAAGACTTTAAAGTTATGAATTCAGATATGAGGTAATTTTTATCTTAACCTCTTTCTTACTATACTCTTCTACACCAAATATACTCCGATAACCTAATAATCTCTAATTGCTAATATATAATTCAGAACTCTTCACAGAAAACAATTCTTTGGGAAACCGTATATGGTAAGTTCAAGATTACTACTTCATTTAAACTGATTCCTTTTTCTTTCAGATCAAAACGTAATAACTAGCTATATTCAGCTGTATATTCAAATAAAAAAATTTCACCCAAACTTTTTTTTGTCGCAAATGAGAGTTATTGTACTTTAAGAAGGTTTTATTTCACCAGTTACTGTTTTGTCTTTAGCAAACCGGGATGGTAAATTTATTGGAAGAGTAATTAATAGTTATATTAAAAAATGGCAGTTAATAAAGAAATATATTAAAGTTTATGGCGGATATATATATATATATATATATATATATATATATATATATATATATATATATATATATATATATATATATATATATATATATATATATATATATATATATATATATATATATATATATATATATATATATATATTAATTTGATTTTTGTATTCCTGTCTTAAGAAGTTTAAAAACTATTGTACTTGCTCCCTAAGCAGTAAAATTTGTTGACAATAAAATAAAATTTCTTTTAATTTTTAAACACGCAAATTTTATTTTCATTATTTTAAGCATTCCAATTTCTTAAATTTTTCTTTCATAAGTTGAAAGATTTTATTGCTTGAATAATTAATTAGCAATTTTATTTCTATTTTAGTAGTTCCAACATATGATGTTTAGCGACTTTCCAGACACTGATTTTAGCGATATTGATCGATTTGGTGTGGCGTCTAGTCAGTTCTTATTTCAAAACGAACTTTTGTTGTTGTTGACTTGTTGTTGAAAATTTATCTAACGGATAACTAATATTTTTAAAGTGGCTCAATATTTCATTGAAATTAACGGTTTTCATTGATGTGCAAACTTAATTAGGAATATGCAGTAGGTTCGGTAGTTTAAATCAGTAAAATTTTGACTTAAAGTATTATAACTTATATTATAAGCAGATTTAATGTTGGTGTTAAAATTTTCTAAAAATGCACACAGCATTCATAATCTTTAAACTATAATTTGAACTTGTGAAGTTATATATTCAATATTTGGCAACAAAATCTTTCCCAACATAACTTAAGGTAATTTAATTTTGTGGTTTCAATATTGATAAATGACTTCAAATGCATAAATTATATATATTCATAGGGGTTTCATAGTAGACCATACAACTAAAATCTTTTGAAGATTGGGGTAAAATTATACAGGGTGAGGTTAGGTTTTCAGTATTTGGCATCTGCATCAGCTGTTTTTTGCTTTTAACACACTCTTCTCAACCAAACTAAATTTGTTTCAATATCAATATCAGAAAGTAAAAAGAGTTTTGCTATCTGTATCTAAAAAATGGCATTTATTATGCTCAATAAGAAAGGTAGAGTAATTGTTCAATGGAAGGGCCTTACAACTGATTTTGGTAATTGTTTACAGTAGTGGATTTTTTCAAGTATGATGTTTTCACTTTACTAGGTTAATGATATTAACAATATACCTATGAGTTGTGACTTCAACTGGAATTATGGACCGACTGGGGTTACGGCTAAATATCAGGGAAACTGGGGTTTGCCTGCCAGGATTAAAATAGCAAATTATACTTATTAATGGTGGATTAAATTAAACAAAATATAAGAAAACTAAGATTTTTTTTTTTGTTTTTTTTCATTATTTTCTTTTTCCTTTTCTGTTTCTTTTGATCACTCCTCACTAGTGAATGTCCATCCTTGTGTTTTCATTTTAGATGCTCCTATAAAAATTTGGCTGAAAATTTTTTATATGGGGGTACCCTAAGGTCCTCTCATTTCCTATTTGCAGGTGTTACATTTAGTTGTTCTGAGCTTATCCTGAAGTATTGTAAAGTATTCCCATACTGCTGAAGCTGATCTTTTAGCCTTAATGATTGAAATTATAAACAAAATAATTTTGAAATAATGTAACTAAATGATACAAGTTTGATACACATCAATAAAAAAAGTGATATGTATAAATAAAGGTTATATTGATAATTTTTATATTTTTTTTAAACTTTAACCTAGGGTCTTACCTAAGAAAACCTGTTGAATCACTTGTGAATCAAAAAAAAAAATTTATTGAGACTTTTTTTAAACTTTTATTATTATTATTATTATTATTTTATTATATTTATTATATTTTATTTACTTGATTTTTTTTTTTGAGAAAATTCATATATGTAATCATTAATTTAAATGAACGTTTACTATTCTATTCCTTCCTTATATATTAAATAAATCTCAATTAAAATTTTACCTAATTTTCGCAACCTAAAGTTTCAGTACTTTTGATCTCATTACGAATTTTAGGTAATCCCAGCCAAAACCCTGGCCATGCCCAAATTTGGGAGGCACTGCCCTCAGCCATCGCAAAATTCCAGCCTCAGTCGGTCACTAAATATATTAGTATTGAAAGTATTATGCTATATGTCTATTTATAAAAAATAATTCTGTATGATATACCATTGAAAACCTTGATATCTCATTATCTCCATCATACCTTAATCAATGTAAAATTCAAATAAATATATAAATATTTAGATACCATTTAATTATGATAATAAAAAGTATGCTTTTTGAAAGAAAAACTGTAGAATAGAAAACAATAGTAAAATGAAACCTATGGGAAGAATTGTCAAACAAAAAAAGATCCCTATTTATGTTTCAATAGTGTCAAAGGCCTATTGGGTTTTTGTTCCTCAGGTTACTATATAGGTCTGTCTCTGTATTTTTACTTCAGTTCTGAGTCATTTGAATTGAAAATATGCTTGGGAATAAGGTGAAAATAAAAATAACTGAATAAACTATACAGTATTAAAAGGCTAATTTAGAGTGAAAAAAAATTGCTTTCACTGTTTAATAAAATAAAAGATTTTTAGTCGTAACA